>LBNR01000073.1:0-18008 GCA_001262555.1 Fusarium nygamai | reverse complement strand
CTCGGCAGGGAAGTTAGAGGTAGAGGAGGCGGACTGCTTCTTTAAGCAGTTGATGCGCGGCATCGGGTACTTGCACGAGATGGGTGTAGCGCACCGCGATCTCAAACCAGAAAATCTGCTGCTTACCAGGCATGGCAGCCTCAAGATCAGTGATTTCGGCAACAGCGACTGCTTTCGCATGGCTTGGGAGAATGACGTCCATCTTATGTCCGGGTTATGCGGTTCAGGACCATATATCGCTCCAGAAGTGTATACAGATCAGGAATACGATGGCCGAGCAGTCGATGTCTGGGCTTGCGGTGTCATTTATAATGTCATGCGCACGGGGAGTTACCTCTGGCATGAGGCCAGAAAGGATCAGGATGAGATATATGCACACTATCTCAAGGATCGTCGTCAAGAGGAAGGTTTCAGTCCAATTGAGTCGTTAAACCCTGTAAGTTCCGTTCCCGTGTGCTTGGCTTTTCACGATTAAACTATTGACTAACGAGGCAATTAGTCAAACTGCCGGGATATTATTTACTGCATGCTAGATCCGAATCCGCTTCGCCGTATCACGGCATCACAAGTCCTGCGGTCGCAATGGGGTCAAAACATACAACTTTGTCAGGCGGCCTTCTAGCGCTGGCATAATTGAAAAGTGGCGTCACCTACGGCTAAGCCCGCGACAAGCTAGAAAAGTTAGCAAGAGACTCAGCTACACATCGTTGTTGTATCATCATACGCTATGGCTATATACATATCTCTTGTCTTACGAATAGGTAGCTAGGAGGCTTGAAATGATTAAGGGTAGTTCTCGACTGTCTCGAAACCAGGTTAAGGGTGGTCGAAACGTAAGGGAACTGGTCTGTCCTTCGACAATGAACGTTGGGACATATCCGGCTTTCTAAGTGACAGTTTCTAAGCTCGACCTGCTCGACATACAATTTAGCTGATAACCGATCATTAGGAGCGTACTCCCTAGTTATATACGGTTCAGTCCTCAAACTCCACTATCTCCTAAGATGTCGGAAACGGCCGAGGCGATGCGTCGTCATCAAGCGGTGTCATCTCCTTGCCATAAGGGTATAGTTTTTAGCGCTAACATGGTATATTTCACGGTCAAAAACACTCACTAGCCTTGCAAAGTCTGATCTCCGGCCCGCATTCGGATCTCGATACATGCGAAATGCGGATTAATCGACGGCATACTTTAAGTCTCCTATATTTCCTATTTATCGAGTAAGTTTGTACTTCTAAGCACCTTCCTCATTACTCGCGAAACAAATCATCTCGTCTTCGAAAACCCTTGTATTTACATATATCGTTGTAGTTCACCACATCCTTGGACAATCATATCCAGCTTTCTACTTCCACTTCCAAATGACTTCACTCGTTGACTGGAGCGGGAATGCTCGCGGTGACTCTTATTATGACCTCGCTTGGGGAGACATGCCTGGGGGTTTGATCCCATGGGATTTGGTAGTTTCCTCTACCATACTTGGGCATTGTAGAGTAGAGGGAGCTCTGCCCACTACTCTACCCACTACTCTTTCCGTCATTCTACCCACTCTACCCACCACTCTACCCACTCTACCCGGGTGGGGTAGAGCTCCACTCTACTCTACAATGCCCAAGTATGTCCTCTACCATTTATCCCGACATGGATGCGTCTAATTCTGAACCCTTGCTCTCGTCTCCATCGTCCGAGTACTATAAGAACAATGTTATGATGGGCCTGTGCTCTGCAATCCCACTGGAATCAACGCCCAGCTTGGCCTCCGTCGAGCAACGCATTCAGCATAAAAGTCGAATAGCACCAACCTCCCCGGACAAAGAGGCAACGACCGACAGTCTACAAGATCATCATGGAAGCCCAAGCGATGACACTAATTCATTTCCGAGCCAATCTCCGCCTCAGGCGGAGCTGGAGCCACCCATTGGCAAAAAGACGGGGAAAAACACCGAGAGGAAGATAAGGGGCAAGCGACTGCTCAGTAATACAAAGGGTGGTAAAGGGGTGGAAACAGAGCTCAATCGCGCTGAGCGAAAACATTACATGAAGGTTTTGGAGAGGAACCGAAAAGCTGCTGCGAAATGTCGTGCACGCAAGCAAGATCAACAAGACACTTTAAGCGCCCAGGTGGAGGAGCTACAAGGCCGGCATAAGGAGCTAACTGCTTCCTGCGACGAGCTAATGGAAATGGCTTTTCAACTCAATTCTGAGCTGTTGAGGCATGGTGACTGCGACTGTACTCTCATTCAGCGATATATCGCCAATGAAGCAGTCAAATCCGTGGACAACCTGATATCGAATCAGTCCCCTTCCAACAGCTCCAACAGCTGGATCACCAGAACTCCAAGACCAGGGCAGGACGGGAATAACGGATGGGGTGAATATCCTGGTATCCTGCAATAATACCGGAGCGTTGGCTAAAAGCTTGTATTGCTATTAAGGTTTAGTGTAAGATGCCGTTGATAAGTTTAATAGCATTCATCTGTGCAGACCCTAATTTGTCAAGTGCGATATGGAAGAGTTTTATCATGTCGTGTTCCAGGCAAGCGGAGGCAGAATCGACGGGCAGTTGCGGCTGGGAGAGGTGTTGAGTTACGAGCAACAGTTGCTTTGCTTTGAACACTTCAATAGCATGACATTCTACACAAACAAGGATCAAACAACTCATGCTAACGTCACAAGGCGATTAGCCAAAGTTAAATAGAGCGGATCCGCCAATTCCCGATGTTTGAGGATGAGACTAGCTTAGTGGTCAGCGACTTCACGCTAGCTGACAAGGGATAAGAGTGTGACTGTCAGCTTCTGCCAAAAGATACCGACACCAAGTTTGCCGGACATTGGACGATGTAAGATTGTTAGCCTGTCGAGATCGAGATCGAGGGGGGAAACGCACAAATCGCCAACGCGGATATACGCAGATCAGGTGATGTGACTCGGCTGCATATCAGAGCAATGTGATAATATTCGCCATCCTCGTCTTATAGCGGAGTACATCCACTATTAATGTAATGCAGATAAGTCTTTAGCTTTGTCGGGCAACCAGATGCAACGAGTGCAATCACTTTCCATCCAAGGGTCCTGTTCAATGTTCTCAGAAACCATGGGCACACATTCTGGCACTATCTATTGGACTTCAGAGGCATCTAGACCATCCACCACAGTGGGATCTGTCCGAAAATAGCGGGAATAACACGAACGGCTTTACCAATTCGCAAGGTTTGCACCAAACATACCAACACCACCAACTGGTGGAAACTCGGGTTTGTTTAAATAATGCATTGTACCTTATGAAATTCATCCCATCTCGTCGTTCATTATATCGGCATCATTGAATGCACAATTTTATCATAAGCACAACTGCTAGTATTCCTGACTTTAATGGTTTGCAGTGGGACGGAACGCCAAACCCATCCGAGGTAAGTACTCGACAATCGCTGGACGACAAGGACCCTTGTGACATCTAGGTAATCTCGATTCATTGCACACACTCCCTTGTTCGTGTGACCAAGACACCGTTGATCTCACAGCTCCTTGTCATCGCGTATCTTATTCAAGGCTGACACGGCTGCACTTCGTAGTCGGTATTCGGAAACTTCATAAACCAATTTGAGCAAAAGGACACAGAAATTCCCGGCCTCGGCCATTTATAGACTCTTAACAATCATTAGTCTCGTAGCTATTTGCAAAAGATAAGGAGACATACTTCGGTATTCCAACCAGGAATAGAATTGTCAAAGCCATAAGCGGCAGCAGAATTGGAGACAATCGCCCCAGCATCGCATGGCTTGGGGTCGGGGTCTCAGGGCTTCCCAAGTGGGTGATGCAAGGGCTAGACATGAATGCTATGAAGTGGAAGGATGGGTCCCCCACCGAGATTCCTCACAGAGGCAAGTGACTGGGATGTTGCGTTTGATATGAATTTTACCTCATGAACTCTCATCTGAAATTGATCGAAGGTTAGCATTCGAACGGGTTTCCGAGGCTGTAGGCTATGATCTGATGGACACCACCATTACTTACCATTCGTAGCGTTAGCATCACGCCACAATGGCGCGCAACATGATGTGACGAGTCACTCCCATTCAGCCGTTCAGACGCCACAGATGTTCATGTGAGTAAATCCTATTGATCCAATTGGCTGAATACCCGGGTTGAACAATTTAACACGATTTGCTCTTATGACTGACATATGAAGCTCTGAATGCGATGAAAAATGCAGCCTCTACACGACAAAGATCAGGTGCGGATCTTCTGGCAGTGGGATTAACAAACTTGGGCCAAATTCAATTGAGTTTGAGGGCGCCACCTTTATCGCATGACCAATGAAGACATGTCGAGACAACCCCGCAGCGTCGTTCATTTGGCTACTATAACGATACGCGTTCTCTGATTTCAAAATGCACGTCAGACAATATGGATATATTTTCACGTCGTCCCTTCAGTCGCTTTGAGCACTCTTGAGTCATCAAACCTGACTTATTCATTAAACTACCCTCTTTGTTTAAATAGTTGATATTTACTTGAAAATTCTTCATCATGTCGAATAGTTCTGAACTCCTCTACCATGTCATTCTAACAGTCATCGACTTCCATCTAGACCCTTCGGGGGCCAAACGATCCATCTACATTCTCGGCACACGTACGACACTCGAAGCCGCCAAAGACTCGGCTTTCAGAGTCCTCCATACGCTAAGATATGAACCGGAGGACTTCATTGAGTACGCCGTCCATTCAAGCCACACTACGGACTGGGCTTATGGCAATGGAGTTCTGGTCTACGCTAAGGCTCCTGCAGGTCAGGTATTCCAGATCTCTATCCAGGCTACACCCAACACCGAACAGCTTCTGGGAGACAGCGATGGATCTATAATGTTACCCCAAGGAATACCTTCGCTTTACTACGTGACGCAGACCGTCATCGACTACAATAAAGATCGAACCGGCTGCGTGCAGGAGATGCAAATAGAGGGGACTTTTGTTCACCGGGCTGATGCAAACAATGCAGCGCGTAAGCTGCTTGATCCTCTTGATTATGCAGAGTATGACACGCCGGACAAGATGAAAGGGGAATGGCCATATGGGGATGACGTGGTTGCCCATGCAGTCGCAGAGACTGGCGAGAACACAACTGTTGAAGTAAAGACTGTTGTTGATACACATTACAAATACGAGAAGGTTGCCTAAACGGATTCTTTTGGTGATATGGAGTTGGTTTTAACCGATGGGGAATGTGCATCTTCTTTTCTGGAGGCTTGCAAATTTTGGCTGAGAAATTACATCATTAGTTGAGGCTCGCAACTTGGGAATTCAACTTATTAGCATCTTTGCTTTTACTCATATACTAGGCTATTAATAGGTATCTCTTTCACTGCATATACTAGACATTACAATGCAGGGCATTGTTATGTGATAAAGCAAAAGTAAAGATACATTAAAGAACGAGCCTATCTACAAAGAGTTGGCACTATGTCCACATTGTCGCCAGCAAAGGATTGACATCAAGATGCACTAATCAGCGCCCTCGTATACCGCACTGAGTAAGCACCAAGAGTTGAGTAAAGAACAGAATCAACAAAAGCAGTAGAAAACGACACTTCCCAACGACGCGGCAATGCAGCCCAATCAGAAATGGAAGCCAGGGGGCACGCAATACGGCGAGCCGTTCTGCTTGTTAAACAGGCAACCCGTCTTCGGGGGACAGACACCGGCGAACTAAAAACCGGATAAGCTTTTCCTGTCATCCACCGCCATGGAACGGAGAGACTTACTACCCAGGTGCGGTCGACATTGCAGACCTGCCAGCCCTTGAGGTCGGGCGTGCACGAGTAGGTTCCAGGCGTACAGCCTTTAGGAGCTGGAGTAGCAGCTGCGATGGCAGCCATAGTGGTGAGAAGAGGGATAACCTTCATGATGACAATGGCGTTGATGTGTAACGATTGATTGAATTTTATGGTAGCGAGTGGATGCTATTGATGATGAAGAAGTCAGCGCATGGCTGCTTGAGATGGCATTTTATACTTGATTGGAGTGCTTCCAATCTCCAGATCTCGTACTACAATTGCATTGCCTCGCCTAAATTATATTTAGAATAGAGGTCAGTTCTGGTCATTGTGCAGGCCATTACCATGTGACTCGCATGTGAAGTGGTCCACTTATGCGCCAAAGATAAGCTTACACTGGCGTCGTTATATTGGTTGGGTCATTTGACTATTGGAATACCGTAATATAATGTTCCGATACGAGAAACTCAAGGTGACCGTGCAATGGTTCATCAGTCAGATCAGGGACCTCGGTTAGTACTACAACCGCATATAACCGCCAGTGAAGGCATTCTTAAAATACCTTTATAAACCCATTAGAAAACACGGAACGAGCCATGATCTGATTTTATCGTGGCTTCCTGCAGATAATCGTATTACAACTGTCATAACACCTCCCTTATCGTGTAACCCTCCATTGCTACTCTGACAGCCACCAATATCAGACATCAGAACACCATCAAAACGCCGCAAACTCTAATTATGCCACACGCCATAAACTCATCTCTTGAACTTTATAAAACACGGCACATTTTTATGCACGATGGGAGATCAATCCCCCGAGTCATTCAACTGCACACAATGGGTTCAGCATCTCGAGTAGCGATTGTAGGCGTCGGCGAAGTCGGCGGTGCCGTCGCTTACAACCTTACACTGAATTCCATCGCCAGCGAGTTGCTTCTCGTCGACCTCGATCTCAATCTGAGAAATGCTCAGATCGAAGACCTCTCCGATGAGTACTAATAGCAGTAGACGTGTACGTCCAGCCACGTATCGTGAGGCCGCTCAGAGCGACCTCGTGGTCATAACCGCTGCATCTAAACACACGTTAGGTAAGCGTCCAAGTATACTTGTCTTTGCTACAGGCTTATGGTTCTTTCAAGGTCAGACAACGGTTGACTATACGTCTCGGAACACTTCGATGATACGCGAGGTGATGGAGGCGATGAAACCTTTCCGACCTGACACGGTTTTGCTGGTTGTGGCAAATCCTGTTGACTTGCTAACATCCATGCCAAAGACATGTCGGGACTTCCTCCGTCTCAGGTCATCGGCACCGGTACTACTCTCGACACTTACAGACTTCGTGGGATGGTTGCATCTCGTGCTTTGGTGAGTACCCGCGACTCTAACAAACGTCTCAATCTCTCTAATACAGCACCATTATAGGTATCACCGTCTGCTGTAGATGCACTCGTCGTGGGCCGTCACGGGGAAGACCAAGTAGTCACCTGGTCTTCAGCAAGCATTGGCGCGGTCCCTATTGCTGACGTACAAATGTTCAATGCTCTTGATCGCAATAGAATTGAACTAATCTGCAAGCATCGATCACACAGTATCATACGGGGTAAAGGCTCTGCGCCGTTCGGGATTGCTTCAGTCGCTGCTAATTTGTGCTATTCTGTTATCTTGGACAAGCATGAGGTATACCCCGTTAGTCACTTTCTAGAGCAGTATGAATGCTGTCTCAGCATGCCTGTTGTTATTGGAAGAAAGGGAATTCTGAGTTCAGTTCCGTTGTCTTTGGATGCTGGGGAGGAGGTTGCGGTAAAGGCGTCGGGAAAACTAGTGAAAGAAAGTGTTGAGTCGATCCAACGAGACTGGTGGTGATGACGTTTCCGATTCGCAGTGTTTTAAGTAATAGTTAATATGATTCTAGCACCATTCATCACAAGTATGGTTGCATGCGAGGTGCATCTGTCAAGCACTGGGACACATGCAGTTTGCAAGTAAAAGATCATTTCCTCCGGAGAGTTAGGGGGCTTCCGTGTTACGAATTATTATTCTATTGATAATGTCAGGCCATTGAAAGAAGCCGTGTTCCATTTCCACAAGGCCATGCGCAAGTAACACCAATCGCGATTTTTGTTGTACCTGTCCAGCTGTTGCAATTTGCAGTCAGTACTCTATACCGTGTTCTTTGTTACCTGTGTTATCTGCCTAGAGTTTGTTCTTGCGGCTTGCAATTCCTCTTATAGCAGGCAGTCAGTACTCTGTCAATGCGAAATGGATCTACAAGCAAATCAGATATACGATGACAGAGTCAAATTGATCGGCCTCGGCTATTACTAACAAATATATAACGTTATCACTAATGATAACTACATATATAATTACGAGCCCCGTTCACTAGCCACCACGTGTTTCATAACCTGAACAAAACTATCCGGGCTGACAGAGATAGAATCAATTCCCGCATCAACCAAGAATTTAGCAAACTCAGGATGATTGCTCGGTGCCTCTCCACATAGCCCAATCTTGCATCCTTCCCGACGAGCCACTTCAATGGCTCTAGCAATCATCCACTTGACAGCCTCATCCTGCTCGTTGAACAAACTCGCCAACTCTCTCGAGTCCCGGTCTACACCGAGTGTGAGCTGGGCCAGGTCGTTAGATCCAATAGAGAAGCCGTCAAAGTGCTTGGTGAAACTCGAGGCTAGGATGACATTGGATGGAATCTCGCACATGATATAGACCTTGAGACCATTCCCTCCTCTCTTTAGACCGTTCTCTTCCATAACGTCTAGCACCTTTCGGGCTTCTTTGATTGTTCGACAGAAGGGTATCATGACGATGGCATTGGTGAGACCCATTTCCTCTCGTACCCTCTTGACAGCCCGCCATTCCAGAGCAAAGCCCTCCTTATAGCGGGGTGAGTAATAGCGTGAGGCCCCACGGAATCCAATCATAGGATTCTCCTCTTTCAGTTCAAACTCAGCACCACCTATCAGACGAGCATACTCGTTCGTCTTGAAATCGCTCATCCTGATGATGGCTGGTTTGGGGTAGACAGCGGAACACAGAGTTGCAAGGCCGGATGCCAACTTGTCGACAAAGTAATCAGGCTTGTAGGCATAGCCTGTCGTCAACCTGTCAATTTCTCTCTTGGCTTGTTCATCCTTGAGATGCTCAAAGTGAATAAGAGCCATAGGATGGACTTGTATAGCATTGCTGACTACAAATTCCATACGAGCAAGTCCGATGCCATCGACTGGGAGCCTCCACCAGCGGTATGCAGCTGCAGGGTTGGCCAGATTCAGCATGATCTTTGTTCGGACCGAAGGGAGTTCAGATATGTGAACCATCTGGGTGGTGATGTCCGAGATTCCATCATAGACAAGACCCGAATCACCTTCTGCACACGATACAGTGACATCCTGACCGGTGTGCAGAACGTATGTGGCATTTCCTGTACCCACTACTGCTGGAATACCTAGTTCGCGGCTGACAATGGCGGCGTGAGAAGTACGCCCGCCTTGGTCCGTGATGATAGCGGCAGCTCGCTTCATGACAGGAACCCAGTCGGGGTCTGTAGCCTCGGTTACCAGAATCGAGCCATCGATAAACTTGTCCATGTCCGACACCGAAGTGAGCAAGCAGATACGCCCAGCAACTGCTTTATCGCCAATAGACAGTCCAGTGGTTAAGGTATGACCACGTTCACCGACCTTGTAGGTCTTAAAGGCAGCCGTGTCACGGCGAGACTGTACAGTCTCAGGTCTGGCCTGGACGATGAAAAGTCTTCCCGTAGTGCCATCCCTAGCCCACTCCATATCCATCGGGCAGCCGTAATGTTCTTCGATGAGACATGCCCATCGTGCTAATTGGAGAATTTCTTCACCTTGGAGAACATAGGCTGCTCGTTCAGCCCTGGACGTGGGGACATTACGTGTCGGTCTGTACTTATCCCCATAAACCATCTTGATTGACTTGCCGCCGAGTGTCTTGCTTAGAATTGGCGAAAGGTTCATATTGGACAAGAGAGGCTTGAAAACTTGGTACTCATCTGGGTTGACAGTGCCCTGAACAACATTCTCTCCAAGGCCCCAGGCAGCATTGATGAGCACCATCTTGTCGAATCCACTCTCTGTATCGATAGGGAACATGACGCCCGAACCGCCGATGTCAGAGCGAACCATTTGTTGTACTCCGATGGAGAGAGCCACGCTTGCATGGCTGAACTCCTTAATTTGGCGATAGCTGATGGCTCGGTCTGTGAAAAGTGAAGCGTAGCATCGTCGACAGGCATCTAGCAGTGCATCGTCCCCTTGAACATTCAAGTATGTTTCCTGCTGTCCAGCGAAACTAGCATCAGGAAGATCTTTAGCTGTTGCGCTAGATCGTACTGCAACGCTCAGATTGTCAACCTGAGCTTTATCGCACAGGTCGCGATAGCCGGACAATGGCCTCTGCAGTATCAGCTGGCCATGTTCCACGCAGGAACAAGTTACGTATGGCATGGCCTGCCTCAGCAAGGGTCTGATGACCAGCCTGCCATTGACTGACCAGTTCATCGATTTTGCCGCGGATGTTATTGGCATCGACATAGTGCCAGTAGGCATAGGAGGATGTCGCGAAGCCTGGTGGTACTGGAATTCCTTTGGGTCCGAGGGCTCGAATCATTTCGCCCAAGGAGGAATTCTTACCGCCGACTAGGCCGACGTCACTTCGAGCCAGATGCTCAAAGTTGAGAACCAGAGGTTCAGCAGTCCAGTCGTCATTCATAATGTGATAGCTGCTTGAACGATACGTATGAGCTCTATAGAGTAAAAGTGTAATGGGGCTTGAGGCTCGTTTTATGAGCCCAAGCGTTTGCGGATACCGCCGGATACAAGGGATTCAGACTTTGGTTATTGAGTTTCCCCATCTATCATCTGATGGGAAACTCCATGTGCCACTCTATTGTCATGTTTCCATTGTCTCACAGAATAATTCTCCTCTTTCCCCAGCCTTTTTGAGTTTATGTGGGTGTCATTGGAAAATATCATGTTATCCTCAAAGAGGGGTAAGTTGAAGACTACGACCTGGATGCACAGTGAACAATACGTTGTAAGAATGCGACTCAACTTAATGAGTCTCGGGACGTATGAGTTGTTGATGACGCCGCGCATGTTAAGTGGCTTTCGCTTGTCTCTAAGGAGTACTGTTCCAATGCCGGACAATTTCCGAGTCAATATCCATAAGGGCATAATCGATCAGCTCATTTGTTGGTCATGTTATGGTGATCTGATTACGATAGTGGCTTGAACCTTAGTATGATGTTCAACGACTAGCACATAAGCAAAGGCTTGCAGTGTCCAGGTAACAGCCACTGAGACGTTAAAGCCATCGGGAATACGCGTCTAGGTATCGCCCCGTCAGATCACCTCTACATCTTCTCAAACGATCATTCTGTGACTCGGTTGCTTGATGATATCAATGAGGGCATGACTACACGATGCAATGTAATCATGCAGTTTGCTTAATGAACAATCTCCCGCTGCAGTACATATGATTGAACATTAGATAACTCAATGCCAGGCACCACCAAATGAGGACAATCTTGGCTGCTTTCCTCAATTTTGCCCAAGGCCAATATATACCTGCCACCATTATACAGGAATCTTCATTTCTACAACCATGTCGCCCTTCACCGTTGGTGACTATCTCGCCGAGAGGCTTGTCCAGATCGGAATCAGTCATCATTTCATTGTCCCAGGGGACTATAACCTGATTCTCCTCGACAAGCTCGAAGCCCATCCGTCCCTGGCTGAAATAAGCTGCACGAATGAGCTCAACTGCTCTCTCGCCGCTGAAGGCTATGCTTGTGCGAATGGCGTTGGTGTCTGTATCGTGACGTACAGTGTCGGCGCGCTTTCTCTGCCTTCAACGGGATCGGCAGTGCCTACACTGAGAGACTTCCTCTTATCCTCGTTAGTGGCAGCGCTGACTTCAATTCAAGTAAGTCAAGTTTGGGGGTCCAACTTGATTACTTGAAATAAAATCGTCCATGGACTTACTTAACTTGAATTGAATTGATATACTTGAAATGAAGGTGTTGGCCTGAGGCTCCAATAAAGCTATTAAGCCTCCCCTCCCTCCCAACCCACCAAGTCCCCACCAAAGCTAACCACCTCACCCATAGTGATCGCTTGATGGCGTAGCCAGTTTCGTAGACACTGCATCTCCTCTATTATCTCGGGGCTTATGCTATGCCTTTGCGAGCTTACCGTTAACTTGGTGACACTGAACGGCCGCTCAGGGTCAACAGACATGGCAGGAATTGCCAGGATGTCGAGGGCAAACTTGCTCAGACGTGGGTATTCTTCTTGATGATCCTTCCACCACAGGACGGGGTTCAAGTTCTCTCGCCGCACTGGCCCTTGCCTCATGTAAACGCCAAGTTCGTCTTCTTCCTCCATCATGCACCGATCGCAGCTCTGCATCCACTGGTCAAATTGACTGGGCTCGTCTTGTCGCACCGCTTTTCCTGTCACCGTCCTCGATGTCTCGGGCTGCTCCTCACGTGGATAGTGCTGTTCAAAGAATTCCCGGACACTGTTTTTAGCGTCTCGTAGCCACACTAGTTGCTCGTCGCTGGTCCAGTTCGCCTCAAGCCAAGACACGTTCCAGCGTGGGTGAAGAATAACGGCAGCCGGATAAAGTGGCGATTGACCTAGTAGGCTGTAATACTCGTCGAGCTTTGACCAACAGTTCTGAATAGAGATCTGGACGCATCGTCGATGATCATCATCAAGATTCTCATCTTGCAAAACTACATCAGTGTATTCCTCTCGAGCGTGCTGTGGCAAGTGTTTCTCTCGTCCGCGGCCCTGCCCAATTCGTTGAGCGCTAGATCCTGAGAAACCGTTAGTCAAAGAAGCTTGAAGAGAACAAAGACGAATTAGGGAGTCGTACTTTTGGTTGCCGAGACCCTGAAATTCCTCAGCTCACTGATGCAACTATCAGGTGACGAGAATATCAGGTTTTGTTCCTCGAAGAAATTCAGCAAGTACTCCATTCCAATCATTATTTTGCATCAGCTCGAGGTCGATGGCAGCTCGCTCCTCTTCAAAGAGTTGATAGCCGTCTTCGTCGTTCTGGTCACAAGCCAGAGATTTCATCAGCTCTCTCCGTTGCGGTGAAGCCCTGATGAACCGGACGATGTTATGCAGCTTGCCCACCGCTCCCCGTTTCCGCCAGAGCCGAAGCTCACGCTCTTCAACTTGGAAAGCCGCCTCGGTGAAGGCTTCTCGCTCAAACGAGTCAGGATCTTCTCCTCAGAGAAAGGCTCGAGCTGCAAGGTTGAGAATGTGCCCAAAGCATCTTGTTCGATGATTTCTAAGATCTTCTTCCGCCATTGCAGGATAAAGTTGACGATAGAGGCTCGCCAAGCATGTATCATTGGATGAGGCGTTATCGCAGACACCCGCGCCAGTCCTATCTCGTATCCCATACTCGCCCAAGATATCATATATTGTCGCTGCTTGGTTGTCTCCGGAATGAGATCCCCATACACGGCGCAGAACAAGGAGTCGCGATTGGACTTGATACGAGGCGTCGAGATAGTAGGCGTGGAGGCCAAGGAAAGCATACCGGTTTGGAGAAGTCCATAGGTCAAAGCTAAAGCTAATCCTTGTGACCGCCTTCTGCAATTGACTTGATATTACTCCCTTCTTTACCTCGAATAATTTCCGCATAGTATCACGCACTGACTGCCGACTCCACGGTACCTCTTTTGCTAATAATACATCGTGTAAATCGAGCATTCGGCGCAAGTCCGGATTCGATGGCGCCATGAATGGAAGATTGGCAGTAACGATCCAGCCGACCGTCAACTCCTTCGCTTTATTGACATTCGATCTTGCAGTAGGAGACTCCAAGCAACGCCGCTTCGAGGGTGGGTGAATGTCAGCGCCAGACGAATACGAATCTTCATCCGCATTGTCATCCGCCGCGGTGATCATAAGAGACCTACATCGCGTAAGACAATGGAGAGGTAATAAAGATCAGGCTCGTATAGATATCATTTACCTTCGGAGGTGCTCAATTGGCGATGTTGTATTTGTGGCGACGAATAATGAGCTCTTGCCTCGTTCATCACATTTCGAGCATACCCAGTAGGTCTGCAACGTCCGTAAATCAGGACTGACTTCTGTAAGAAAGAAGCCATGGGCTTGGATCCAGCTCCTTCGACCTT
Organism: Fusarium nygamai; assembly: GCA_001262555.1. Taxonomy (NCBI): domain Eukaryota; kingdom Fungi; phylum Ascomycota; class Sordariomycetes; order Hypocreales; family Nectriaceae; genus Fusarium; species Fusarium nygamai. The sequence continues at coordinate 4,015 of LBNR01000073.1, read as the reverse complement.
TGCGATTCTTATTGGCAATGTATTCTTCTGGTATATATTTCTTGCAGCCGATCTGGACAGTTGGGAGGTCGCGAGGGTCGTTCTTCCAGCTTCAGTCTTGATGGACGCAGCGTCAAGCTGCTGCTTGAGTGATTTGCGCTGGCCACTAATTTCCAGAAGCGATTCTAACGACTGTTATTGTGCTGCCATAGCGGGTTACCGGCGAATCGCGGAATACAGATGCTTCTCATCAGGGAGCGACGTTAATTCTGAACCAGGTGTTTCCACCACGCGAGCGAACGCAAAACACGTAGTCGCGCCACCCCTGCCGCGTTCCTGGGTTCCATTGGTGTAATCAACTGGGGTACCACACTTAATTGATTACCCTATGCCTGGGACTCTGAACAGCCTCGGCATTCACAGGGCTGTCGCATAGGAAAATCCATAAATTCTAGTATTTCAAGTAAATCAAGTTTGAAGCATTATGAACTTACTTACTTGAAATAAACTGGGGTCATCGACTTACTTGACTTACTTGAAATACTTGACTTGATACTTGATTGGAGGTCAGCGCTGGGCCAAGCCGCGTACGCCGTCTCCCTGCCCGCTTTGACGAGGATGAGGTTTACGCGCTACCGCAGCGGAGCCAACCCACGAGATTCATAGAATCTGCCTTACCGCTGCATCCTCGGGCTGAATATTCCACGGCGGAGAAGCGATCAGCGTCCGAGATGTCGCAAAAGAGCACATTACCAGCAGACCATCGAGCCTATATCCGGGCATCGATTAACAACGGGTGGAAGAAGATGAATGAGTATTATGACAAACTCGGAGAATCTCCCTTGTTTTCAGCAGCGTTGCGGCAGCGATCATTCTTCATCCGAGGTTCGGGATCAGCTGGTTAGAGGCCACTTGGGTCTCTGAGGAACAACTCGCCTGGGTTCGTGATGCCAAGATTGGAATTAAGGATTACTTTACCCGTTGGTACGACGCGAACCAGGGACTGTGTGAAGAAACAATGAAGTACGACGCAGCGCCAAGGACGATGGGCCAAGAGGAAGATCAGCACACTCAATGGATTAACAGCAAGAGGAAGAAAGCGTTTGCGACGAGCGGCAGTGTCGGCGAACTCGAAAGGTATCTCCGCCACGAGCCACAGGATACGCAGGATGCTATCCAATGGTGGAGAGACCACAGGGCTTCATTTCTTTCACTGAGCAGCTTTGCTCTGGATGTCTTTACTATTGGAGGACAAGGTTGGGAAACAGTATACTGCATGGAACCAAGACGAGAGCCTGAGTTCGGCGATACCTGCCTCATTGGTGCTGTCCAGAAAGTTTGAAAGATACCAAGCAAGTGACCTTAATGCAGGAAAGCTTAAACCATAAGATCCAAAGACAGCAACTATCCCAAAGTCACTAGGATCCATTAGAGTCGAGGTTTGGTTATGTCAACAGTGCAAACTTGTATCGGGCAAGTGTATTTTAACGAATAAAAGCAGAGTGATTGTCTATCTCACACCTCAAATAATAATCCCATACGTTCAAGGCCTCAGACCTTTTCCCTGTCCTATAAATAAAACTCAAAGACCAGACAGAATCTGGGGGAACAGCTTCTCAGTGAAGTCCCAAAGGATAGGAGTATAGCCAGGAGCCCAAGTGAGCCCAGTCCAGAAAGTATTTCGCTGTCCCTAAGCGCGTATAGCTTGTTGTAGAAGCCAGCCGCAAGCTCCTCGGAACTGACTTTGGGAACAGTCAATCCGTGAGAGGCAAAGGCAAAGATATCAGGGATAGTAACGTCGTAAGTGCCTGGTGCCTGCCTTATCAACGTTGGTAAAGACCTGCTTTATCAGAGACTTGGCCTTCTGGGCTGTTAGGTTCGCTTGGCCGAGGACACGGGTTGTCCAGAGATCCTTCTCACCCGCACGAGTGTAAGCATCAACAAAATTGCCTCGTGGGAGGTAATAGTTGGTCGCATTGTCAGCTGTATTTCGAATGCCATCAACATCCTTGGGCAGAATTGTCTTGCCGACGACTCTAACGTACAGAGTCTCCCACGAGAACTTGGAGAAGAGCGACTTTTCCTTGTTATCGAGATCCCAAGTGCCGACGTTGTCAGGTGATGGGGTCGCGGCGAACAGGACCTTCTTGGCCTTGATATGCTTCTTGCCAGATGGTGTCTGCACGACAAGTTCTGAACCCTCAGAAGTTCGCTTACTCCAGGCGACTGTACTTTCAAGCAGAACATCATCCCTGATTAAGTCATAAACTCGATCATAAAGCGTTTCTGAGGAATGTGTCTCTGGGTATTTGAAAGTGGGACCTGTCAGTCCAAGTCCGAACGCGCCGAGTTGGGGTTTCCCGACAACCGCCATGACGGTCCAAGTCGGAGTTTGAGTCGCGTCTGACAGCCAGATGAGAGTGCACAGCAGGGCAAGGGCACTTCCAAGACGGTACTTCTCAAGGAACTTGCCAAAGGGAAGAAGAAGGTCCTCAGGGACTTCTCCCTTCTTGAAATAGCCGTTCTCGAACCAAGGCTGATACTTGGCGGCCAATGCAGCATATGCAGCCAAGGCAACAGTGGCGTTGATAGGTCCGTAGTCGGGATTTACCTTCTTGCCAGTGTTGAAATCGACGTCCTTTGTAGCGAACAATAGCTCGGCAGAGTCGATCAGGTGGGGAGAGACGAGTCCAACATCGAAACGTTTGAAAAAGGCCTTGGTCGTCTTTCGGTCGAGATACGCTTGGACACCGTAATTAATCGGCTGCTCGTTGGGACCAGGCTTATAAGCGTGGACATGGCCACCCTAGAAACGCATCAGCAATCCCATATGCCTCCCAGGGAACAATGACTCACGAGTCTGTTTTGCTTCTCAACTACTACGACCTCCTTGCCGTAATCTTCTCGCAGCCTGACTGCAGCGTAAGCACCAGTTGCACCACCGCCGATGATGCAGATATCGACCTCAAGGGTTGTATCCTTGGGTGTCGCGAGAACTTGGCCTGCCAAGCAAGCAAAGAAGGGGAGAACACTGTACAGCTTCTTCTTGTCAGAAATTTAAAATGAATGATGGGTCCCAAGAAAGGACGGAGAGGGAGTGTCTTAAGTACGTGCAGCTGATCCGGAAGTTTACCTCCTTATGACACCGTCATTTACAAGGTTCCATTGCATGTCAGCACGAGATAGCGAATCAAGAGGTCGACCTGAATGACACAATGCCATTTCTCATTTAAAAATACCGGCTCGAACGCACGGCTTACTACGTAGTACTGTCGATCAAAAAAGATTGTCAGGGCGCCTTGGGAACTACCGACGTAGTATCCGGGGACTTTCGGCCAGACAGAGTTTAGTCAGCCTGTTCTCATGCCATGAATAAACGCACGAACACAGCCCGTATAATTTTATTTTAATACTTCTAAAAAGTATAAAGTATTACAACGTCACCAATTCGTGACGCCAAGTATTTGGGACCGTGTTTTCCCGCATCGCCGCAACACCGTGGGCTTCGCCGCTTACCATGTCGTAAGACCACTTGAAGTGGTGAAGTGCCGTGGAGCAAGGGTCCCAATTAGCGTCAAAGTGGGTATTAGTACGGAGCACGGCTGCACGGCTGCACGGCTGTTCACCAGATGGACCTTTAACGTTGTACCGGACTAAGACAAGAGCCGCATGACAGGTCTTGATGATGGAATGGATTTTTGGATTATGATGTCATTTGTATCGAGGGTAGTCTTCTGACAAGCGGAAAATCTTATTATAGCAAACCATTCTTGATTATTTATGTGGACTACTCAAGGCGATAGAAGCCTTTATTTTCAACCTGTTTGACCTCCACCACCGTGTCGTTTCGCACGTAGATACCTGGCGTGCCATTATCTCGACTAGAACCCGATTGTTCACTAGATATAATGGTATGCACTCCTTCACCGTTTGGGACGTCTCTGGAATGATAGTTCAGACCATTCTCAAGATCAGCCAGTCGATGCATCGAGCTTGTCTCATCAGCTTGTCGGTCTTTGTTTGTCCTAACAAGCGT
>LBNR01000072.1:8284-40472 GCA_001262555.1 Fusarium nygamai | reverse complement strand
GAACCATGTGGGGTCCGTGCGTCAAGGTCGAGGGCACCAGAGGGCCCAGAAAGTCGAGCAGCCGAAGGCTGTTTGTGTTGTTCGGGCAGCCAAAGCTGCAGAGGTCGGTCGGGGCAGCGATAAACTGCAGGCGGAGGTGAGGGTGAGGGTGAGGGCACGATGACCCTCGATGTCAAGCAGCAAGATGCTGCGAATGTCGTCTGGGCAGCCGAGGCTGCAGAAGTCGGTCGTACGGGAAGTCGGGGGGCACAGAGGCCGGAATGTCGCAGGCTCGCGAAGCCGAAATGTCGAGGTGAGAAGAAGTCGCAGATAAGACAAATGAAATAGTGCCCGGAGGCGATGTCAAGAGCTCGCGAAGCTCAGTGCCGTTGAAGACACTTGTCACGAAGAAAGGTCAACTCTCTGAATCCCTTTCTTCTGGCAGCTGTTAGGGTCCCGCTAGTCCCACAGTTGCTTTTGTTGCCATTTTGGCCTGTAAAAATTCTCTGCCCTAGCAGAACGCTAACAGCGGGTGCCAAGGAAAATTTTTTACAGGAGAGAGTTGGCAGGAATCAGATGAGAGACCAAGGGTAGGTAGTATAGGGTATCTCAGTGAAGGTGGGACCAGCTTTAAGAGCGACTACTTGAAATCCTGGAAGGTGGTTGGTTGTTCAGCTTTCACGTTAGCTGAAAACAGCACCGCGTCTGTTGCCACACCAACATCAGAAGCCAAAATAAATACTAAATTATGATTACGACACGCGCTCTGCACTCAACTTATTTTCGCGTTACATCCACCAAAATGCCACAAATTATACCGGAACACGACGACTACTCAAATTTAATTGACAACTGGATCACTCAAGTGATCCAATGCCAAACAGAATTCTCGCAAGATCACAATTTTCCAATGGCTAGCCCACCTAAGTCACCTAAAAAGCGGCAAATCTCTCAAGTCTATAGATCTGCTGGTCAGGGTGAAGGAGTCTTCGCTGGCCAGGACTTTGATCTTACGCCTCAGAATGCTCAATTTTATATCGACTCTTATGCCGCTCAGCCCAACACAGAATACGATGAGTCTGAGCATCCCACTCCACGACAAATCCCATACCATCCACATCCTCAGCATGCAACTGGATCTCGACATCCTTTCACAGAACCGCCGCCCCGGTTTGGATACTATGATCCATCTCTTACCGGAACGGGTAGTCCCCAGCGGCGAGGACGAAATACGGGCTCAACAAACATGCCTTCACTTTCACCATCGCGGTCTGAAGCCAGTTCTCGGGCGAGCACGACAACAAGTCGAACCTCGCAGCGCAGCCCAGCCAAATCAACATCTGATTTGTTTCTGACCACGCCGTCTTTTGACTTTATCCAGCCACAAGTTCTTCCTTCGGACTTGGTAGCACTCAAAGATATCAAAGATAACATTGGGCTTATTCCAGCTGTTATTTCGGTATGTGGATTCAAAGATTAGCCCGTCGATCGGTGGCTGACATGCTGTAGGAGGAGGTCCAAGAAATACAGAGAGAAATTGATCCTAACCAAGATATCCGGCCTTGGATGCTTGACAACACAGACACCAGATTCAAGCAAGAAATTCTTCACGAACTCGATGAGATTCGATTGATTTACCGTGAATCAAGATACTGTGCTTCCATGACTGCTTCCGAAGCAGCCTGGAATGACGGTGTAACTAGTCGTCTTCTTTTTCTCGCTTTGGGTCAGTTCCAAGGTGTCAGACATCACAATATGTAAGACTCAACCTGATTCCCCCATGAGCTCATCTGACTGGCGGTAGATCTACTGCACGACCTGAAAGACACCTTTTACCCAAAGATGGTACTGGAGAACCTGTTGAGAGCAAATTGATTGACTATTCCATTAATCTATGCCTTGATCCCATTGATAGCACCCTCAAAGGCGACCCCGAGTTGAAAGAGGCCATGACGAACCTTCTTCATCGAGTACCCAACCAGCACAAGCTCATCAATCAAACACTCTATGGGCCTGTTCGATATGAGCCTGCTGCTATCAACATTGAGACGAAGGCGAGTTCAGTGTCAGATGGTCGCTCTCAGTTGGCTGTTTGGATTTCTGCTTGGATGGAGCAGATGCGAACTCTAAAGTCTTGGGCGTCAAGTTCAGATCCCAAGCACCCTGCTCTTTCTCCAGAACCTCTTGATATACAGATGCCGTTGATTGTCGCTACGAAGGATATATGGCATTTGTACCTTGCGAAGGAGGCGGAGGGTAAGATTTTTGTTAGCAGCTTGTTCGATATTGGACGAACAGATTCGATACTGGGAATCTATGCACTTGTCAAGTCCTTGAGGGTACTGGGTGCTTGGGCAGATGGGCCGTTCAGGAAGTTTATCAAGGACAATATCTTAGCTCCTCCGAGAATGGCGGGATGACCACAAACCGGAAGCGAATAGATGATACAGTTTAGTAATAATCCACTGAAGTGTTTGTGTTTTTTCGGTGCTCGAATTCTGTCAACCATTCAGCTACGACTTTGCATGCTAGGTCGTAGAAAATGCCATAGAAAAAAAAACCACGCTATTAAACTATGGGGGCCAAAGTCGTAGAAAAAAGTGAGGGGGTAAGGTCGAAGACATTATAGTAAGTAAAATACATAAAAGTAGCATATATACGGAGGTGCGTCTCAAAAGTCTTTGCTGGCCAAGAGGGATCGGCAACTACCCCTGCAAAGTCAAATAGGGTATCCCTGCTGATTTTGTTAGCCATCCTCTATGAGCGATTTTTACACCGTTCTTCCCCTCTTCAACTCACGAAGAAGATGCCGTATACGTATACAGATATCGCGACTCGGGCTTTGGTGGTGACGTTGAAAGCGCCCGGCGGAGGAGCAAAAACCACCAAGCAAATCCACTACCTCACTGGTATTTCTGAACGTACGATCGATAAGATATATTCTCGGGCAATCGAGGCAGGCTTCGAACCCAATGAGAGTCCCCTCAGACTTATCAACGTTTGGTTAGAAGATAAACCTCGATCCGGGCGGCCTTCGAAGCAGACTGATGAAAATCGTGGCCTTATCATCGCAAAGGTCAGCTTAGATCGATTTGGCAGGGAAAAGTCACTCGCTGATATCTCCGGCGAGCTCAGCAGTCAGGGAGTCGAGATCTCAGCTACGACTATCGCCAGAATCCTAAAATCAGCAGGATACAGGAAAACGAAGCCGACGAGGAAGCCTGGGCTGACTGCAGCGATGAAGAAAGAGCGCCTGGAATGGTGTATCGCTCATAAAGATTGGACCCTCGAAGATTGGAAAGCTGTGATTTGGTCAGACGAAACTACTGTGATACTTCTTCATCGCCGCGGCAGCTATCGCATTTGGAGGCTGCCTGAGGAGCGTTTTCTCCGCAGCTGCATTCGTGAGAGATGGAAAGGCTCCAGCGAATTCATGTTTTGGGGCTGCTTTTCATACGATAAAAAAGGTCCCTTTCATTGCTGGTCTCCAGAGACCTTGAAGGAGAAGAAGGAAGCTGAAGCTGCGATACAGGCGATGAATGAAGAGCTCGAGCCGGTTATGAAAGAGAAATGGGAGCTTGAGAATGGAATGAGAAGGCTAGGGCTTCGCAACCTACCGGGCAAGAAGCCTGAGTGGTCTTGGAATAAGGCTAACGGCAAGCTGATGAGAGAGGGAAAAAAAGGCGGTATTGACTGGTGGCGATACCGTACGAAAATCCTGATCCCAAGATTGCTTCCTTTTGCGAAGGAATGTGAAAAGGAAAGACCGAATACCCTCGTACAAGAAGATCGAGCTCCCAGTCATAAACACCACGCACAGCAGCTTCTGTATGACGCTGAGAACGTTCAGAGACTTCTTTGGTGTTCAAATTCGCCAGATTTGAACGCTATTGAGCCTGCCTGGCCGTGGATGAAGAGGATAACAACGAAAAAAGGCGCCCCGAAAAATAGAAAGGAAGCTATTCGCAAGTGGGAGGCTGCGTGGAATGACCTTCCGCAAGAGCAGATCCAGGCGTGGATCGAGAGAATTCCTGTGCACATTCAAAAAAATCATAGATCTAGAAGGTGGGAATGAGTACAAGGAAGGCAGGGATAAATAGGCGTAAAAGTCGATGTTTGCAAGTACCAGCTCTTTTGCCCCACTTAGTGCGATTTTAGCGTCAGCAAAGACTTTTGAGACGCACCTCCGTAGAAAGATAATAATAAAATAAGTATTTTCCTATCTCCTAAGAGCCCAACTGGCTGCAATTAGGTCACGGCGAGGGGTCGTAACCAATTAAAATGCACAGAACAAGAGGTACTTCTACAGCCACCTAAATTATGCGGTGGTATAAGTACCAGCAGGTCTCATTATTACAAATCGGTACATCACATATCTTGCACCCATACCTCGTCTGCCGACTGCGATGCCTTCCTCTTGCGTTGCCGCTGATTTCAGCAAAAGCACACCTTTGTAAGCCTTTTGACCTTATCTGCCCTTGCCGAAAGCCCTGACAAGCTAGGCATCTTGAACAACGACCACGATAGACATGGTTGATATCCCTATCTATGTGTCTTTGCCGTGTTTCTTGATCATCGATGTCCTCCTCAGCCCCTGACCGATATATCTTTCTTGCTTGACTTACTTGATGATATGTGTTAAATAAGGCGTTTGAAATGCACTTCCGCCAATCCTCCTGTGACGTATATCTCTCCCAATTTAGCTGGGGACTATGTAGTTGAAGGATATAGCTGTTAGTAAGTGCAACATCAAGGAGGAAGGTCCATATAAGTGCCTGCCAAGCCCCCCGGCGTAGGGGGTGATCGTAGCTTGTGTATGACCTCAATTGATCGCCTCGGTCAACGTGATTCATTTCATCATTATAAGCAGCAGCTGCTGTCGGGATTGGAACGACCTTAGTAGTCTCCTCACCAAATTCAAGCTGTATTGGCCGGGCTCGTAGGTGGTCTGTAGACGGCCTCTTCCTCTTCTTATCGGTACGTTCATCGCCTCGGAAGACGGTTGTGATGAAGAGCACAAGGCTGTTATCCTTCCAAGCTAGTTGATTGACCTATAAAGGAGGGGAAAGGACAAATTAGTAAGGGAAATACATAGAAAAGTGTCATGGCTTCTCACCTTGTTATCCCTCGTCGGGATAGCCCTGACTTCATTGAAGGCATAGTCACAACGCCCTAGTTTATCGAGTGCCTTATCCCTCTTTAGGTCCTTGTGTATGCCACAGTTAGGGCGGGCTGTGCCTGTGGCCCCGTATCCGTGATCACGAAGCTTGCGGAAAAGAGGTGGTGTTGAGAAGAGGTTATCCACAAAGACGTGATATGTCTGCTTTGGCAGCATATCACATAGGGAAATAACGACGCCCTGCGTATTGCCTAGTTGTATAAGAGCAGCTGCCTCCTTGCCAGCTGCCTCTCTCTCTTGTGTGCTAGGGCGACCTCTCTTTCGCCTTGGCCCCCGGTCTAAGGCATCGTAATTTGAGCCTTTAAAGTGCCAAAGCCACCGAATAAAGAAGCCTGCTTGGGCGATGACCCAGATCTTGAAGCCTAGTGGAGTTGGCTTCCCTTTGACAACAGTTGTCGCTGTTGATCTGCCTGTATAGCGGACCATACACTCATCTACAGCGAGATGAGAGCCTGGTTGGAAGAGTGCAGCTGACACTCTCTGTATGTGGTCAGACCACACTTCAGCAGCTTGGAATACCTTCGGAAGGGGGGCGTTTTCATCGATTTTGGTGTGATCAAAGGGACGAAGATAGCGGTGGATCAGCTGAAACCTCCAATAGGGCATGAACTTAATAACTGAGTGCAGGGGGGATTGATCTCCTAGCCGGGGAGCCTTCCAATGGCTTCGTAGCTTCCTTTCCTTATGAATTCCTATATAAATCAGCATGCCAAGCCATACATAGATCTGTGCAGTAGAGATCCCTTCCCAAGCTAGGAGCGTTGAGTGTTTGTGAAGTGGGTTATTCCAGCTGTCAACCACAGCATTTTCAAGCAGGTAACAGATCCAGCTATTATTGCAATCAATCCATTTCCAAAGCAGCGATTTAGGCACAAAAAGCTGGGAAAGATCAAGTGGTGTATTGGGCAAATAACTAATATGATAATCGCGAGGTTGTATGATGAAAGGGCTGAAATTGAAGCCGCGGGTCTCATCGGCCGGATAATCATTAGCCCCGATAGGCTCCTTTAGGCCCGTGCGGGGGCCCTTATGTTGCTTACAGAAGCTCTTGTCATCATAGGAATCGATTTCCTGTCTTTGACTGGGATCTGAAGAGGTATTCATTGATTGAATCGCCATGAATTATATAGTAATTTGGCTATGAAAGGATGGAAGCTGAAGCTTTTGGTACCCCGTTTGTACTGCTGTAATGACAGGGATAGGGTGGGGCGGGGTACGGATTGCAGCCTGTTGGGCTCTTAGGAGATAATATAAATTAATTTTAAGCTACATCCCTATTGCCTGGCCCATTTTCAGTAAAAGAGGAAATTCACCACTGCTCATTGGCTCATACCCCTGCTAGTTCCTCTTTCACTGAAAAAGGGACAGTGTTTTAGAGGTCCCTGCACATTTTTTGATTAAAAGTGCGTCGTGAAACTTCCTCATTGGCTACTTTGTTCTTTCGTTGTAACCCTCACAGCTAGCTTTGCTTTTGTGGCGCAGAGCGATACTTCCTCATGGCCGCCTACGTGTAAATCGATATCTCAATCGCGTGTGTTTCGTGACCGCGTTTCAGTTGTAAAGAAAGAAATTTACTGTCTAATGCTTATTCTTTCAATCATTCATTTTTGCTATGATACATCGACTTTTCTAGCGACCCTGATCGTCTTTAAACATGTGGCCTCCAGAGTTCTGTGAATATCAGCCTGATGATCACGACGTTGAACAGAATGTAACAACTCCATGGTTACAGCATACCGGTTGGCCTCGCTTGTTTCACAACCGACCGCTTGGCATCATCGCGGCTATGGCAAAAAAGCCCAAATCAGCATGGAACGAAGACTTTCTGTTAGGTCAATGGAATGCTAAAGCACTCCGGAGTCCAGCTGCCTTGGAAGCCCAGTTACGAATCATACTCCGTGGTGTCGACCTCATGGTTGATCGAGCCGCGTTCACACTAGCCAGGACTTCATACAGATCTCGATGCTGGTTGAATACATACTGGAAAGAGAGCTTTTGGCCCCACGAGTTTAAAATTGTGAAGTGCCTGAAAAGATATGTTGACATATGGAAAAGGTTCATTTGTTATGTGTTTAGGTTTCAGCATTTTGGGCCATATCTACAACAAGACATCTACAACCTGCGACTCGGACGCGATGAAACCATTATGATGCGTCATATACTATATCTGGTTACTCGTCTACAGCGCGATTCAGCGAACTATTATTGGGATCTGAACGAAGGATGTGAGGGAGATGAAGATGAGCCTAGCGACTGTGAATATGAAGATGACGAGGAAGACGATCATGGAATTGATGAGGAGTGTTTCAAAAAATACGACCGATTCGAGACTGAGACCCATTCCAACGGAAACAATGAACATTATGATATGAATGATGGCGAGGATGAGTCATCTGGGGACCCAGCGTTCTCTCTCCCGTCTGGCCTTTGGTTGCATTTATCTGAAACTATTTTTCAACTATCGATGATGTTCTGGACGTACCAAGAACCTACCGGAGATATGTCTGCATCTACCATCATTCACTACACGGCTGTCTTGGGAATTCAAGGGCCGTCACTGACTTTTCATCCGGCTCATGCTTCGACATCTAGACTAGCCGCCCTTGTGTGGATCGACCGGCTTCTGTTCCTTGAGTACGCCGTGCCAGTTTACGCCTATAATACTCTTTACCTCGCCTGGCCCTGTCGGACAGCTTATCCGTCTCAACCTGATCGAATTTCGTCCATCCGCGGTAAATATCTTCTGCGGGGCTGCTACACGCCATTTGGAGAGTTGATCGAATTGAAAGCATTCGCAAAATCTATCGTAAAACGAGAGGGAGTGCCAGGTAACCTAACTTGGGCTCCTGATGGCCGATCATTCACCATCGGCGACGAAAAAAAAGTCCTGTTATCAGAGTTCTGCGAGACTCATCACAAAGCTGTAATAACGGTACAAGAACAGGTAGACGAGATGCTATTAGGATGGAAACCGGATATTGACGTTTCTGCCATTCGAGACGATTTGACATGTCGGAAAGCGGGATGGTCATTCATCGATAAAATCGAGAACAACTTGACAGATATATGGAAGACTCTCCTCTATAAGCTGCAAAACTCGTCGTTCCGTGGTTCACCTTTTACGAAATCCGGGCACTGGAATATGGAGACTTGCTACAAATATCTCAGTGCTGGTATCGAGCTCAATAAGTCCGCCTTTGCAGCAATCCACTTCAAAGCCAGTCTGCCTGGCCGTGGCACTGAGGTAACCAGTATTCGATATCTGAACTCGAAGTTATCTATACGCAATGTATTTTTCTACGATGGACGTATGATTATTATTATCAGTTACAACAAGGCCCGAGCATCCAACAATTATGCGTTTTACATCGTCCGCTATGTTCCTGCAGATCTCAGCCTCAGCCTCTTGAAGTATCGCTATTGTTCAATCGGTCTGGGAATTCATAGCCAGAAAGATGCATATAGTACGTCATGACAGCAAGGAGTTATGTTTCTTAGCCCCCAGTGGCAGAAGGAAGCATCTATCATCAGAGCAAGCTTCGAGCATCTAGAGAAGCAGAACCCGAGACCTACCACGCCATGGACATTATCGCTGTAATTCAGCGAGTGGATCAGACAAGCGAGTGGATCAACCCACTTTTCACTTTAAAAGCCATTTTTTAAATAATTCTTAAATATTAAAATTAAGCTTAAAATAGCTAGAATTTTAGTAGCTTATATATAAGTCCTATACTGTAGGGTAAGCTATTATTATCTGCACAGTATGCTGATCCACTCGCTTGTTTGATCCACTCGCTTATCGTGTACGTTATACTTATTAATCTAATAGATACTTACAGTTTATTAAGTGCTTAGTTTTAGGTTATTTTAAAGGGTTTAAAGGGTAAAAAGAGAATTTGCCTTAATATTAAAATATAATATAGTTTATAGTTGAGAATTAATTAATTAAAAAAAAAGTAAGATATAGATAGGAAAAGTGCAACACTTATTTATCTATGATGCTCGCTTATTATATAGTTATAGTTAATTATATAAAGAAGTATTTTTTAAAGATTTTTAATAATTTTATTTTATATAGAAAACCTTAAGATACAGTATATTTTACAGTGTAAATAGACTTTAAGGTTTATAGCTATATAGGATTTTTTTTTAAAAATCTTAAAAATTTTACGTAGCTTACTTTAGTACTTATATGTAAGCTATTAAAATTATAGCCATTTTGGGCTTAAGTTGAGCTTTTTATAAGCTTTTAAAAACCTACCTTTAAGGTGAAAAGTGGAGTGTCCAGCTCGCTTGTCTGTCCAGTTCGCTTATCGTGTACGTTAACGTACATGATAAGCGGGTGCAACAGACAAGCGAGTGCAACACAACATCCCAACATCTCAGATAGAAATAGCCATAAAAACACAACAGACTATTAATTAAGTAAAATTAATCGCTATATTCTTCCAGAGACATAGCGACAACTATCTGACAGGTCCTTGCATTATGTCCTGTCTTGCCGCACGCTCCACAGTGCCTTTCCTTCATTCGCGGAGGCCCTCCTTGACCACCACTTCTCGATGGTCTAGCCACCGCCTGCGCATCAGCATCCGTTTGATCAATTACTTGCCTTCCTTCCTCTACTGTCATCACTCCTCCTTTCTGTAGCCGGGTTCTTTTTGCCCTCCGCCGCCGGCTTAGTATCTCATTTGCCTGTTCAAGATCTTGGACCCTGGCCTCTAATAAGGCAACCTTATGCATAACTATCTTTGTTCCCTTGGAAGAAGACCTCAATGCTTCTAGAATCGACTCTGGAGAGCTACTTTTATGCCTTTTGATTCTCCTTTCAAGATATTCAAGCTGAGAGTCGGCTTCAAGGATAGTCTTTGGGGTCTTTGAGACCCAAGGGGCCGAGGGGCTAACTACCTCCTCCGCAGGCGTCGGAGTCCGCAGCTGCACATCGAGCTTCGAGATTACACTTTCTGGGTCGAGAGGAGCAAGTCCGGCTCCTCTAAAGGCTGCTTTAATATTTTTCTCTGTCATTGTGGCCTGGTAGGCGGTGTAAAAAGCCGGGAAGAACTCGGTTTTGGAAATGTGGGTTACAGAGCATCTGATCAAATGCTCGATTTCTCGCCCATAAGCCTTCTTAAGCAGGCCAAAGCACCCGACAACAAGAGGCTGCAGCAGATGAGACGAATGAGGCGGCATACAAAGCGTGATGATTTTATTTGCCTTGCAATATCTCTCAAAGTCGACTGAGTGGTGACTTTCGTGTCCGTCGAGGATCAGGAGACGATAGCGATTCTTTGATTGCTTGGTAGTACATCGGTCGAAGTGCTTTAGCCACTCGAGGCCTATCTCGTTATCGGTCCAGCCATTTTGGGTCGTCGCAATAGCCCAATCGCCCGGAAGGTTGCTTTCTCGGTACCAGTTGGCGAGGTGATATTGGCCCGCACCTATGATGAACGGCGGGATCGCTTGGCCCTCGGCATTGATCGCCTGAATGACTGTAATCTATTCCCGGTTTCCAGGCTGCACTGCTTTTGGTCTTCCACGCCTTTCAGCACCTGTGACGACCATCCCGCTCGCAATGACGCCTATCATAAAGCCAGTCTCGTCAAAGTTATAGATTTCATCAGGTCGGATGCCATACTTGGCAATTACATTCGCTACGAGCCTAAACCAGTTGCGAATAATAGCCGGATCTTCACATTTGGCTCTTTGGTAGTCATATTTACGGAAAAAATGCGTCTTGAGGTCTTTGTGTCGCTTGACGAAGTTAGAGGCCCAGCGCTTGCCGACAGGCGGCATCTCGCGGTCGGCGAGCAATCTGTTAGCCATCTCCTCAACACAATGCAGTCGCGGGGGGAACCCTCGCGAATCCAGATCGAGAACGAACTGAACTATGATCTGTTCCTCTAGATCAGATAGGTTACGTGATTTTGGGATGGAATCATGCGTAGAAAGGATACCCTTCTGTCGGCGATGTAAAGTCCAATAACGGACCTAGTAAATGCCTGCAGCGCGTCGGAGACTTAATTTTGGGTCATTTTGAAGGGCACGAAGTACAAGAAGGATCCTAGCCTCAATATTTGGGTCTGACATATTTGGTGGTTGAAAATTAATTGGTTAAGTTGAGAAGATGTAACTTGCGGGATTTTTTGTTGCACTCGCTTGTCTGTTGCACCCGCTTATCATGTACGTTATCCTCTTTCCACTTTTGTTAGCCTCCAAATCGTTATAACGCAGGAAGCCAAGATCGTGGAGCTAGTCAAACGGTTCCCAGGAAGTATTGAGCAGCCGCTTTCTCTCATGATCCGGAGCCTTGTTGGTAATTGTGGATCTTGGCATCTCGGACAAAGCAGACAACAGCTTATTCGGCTTCATTAATCAGTCAACATCAGCTTATAGCTTAGCATGGGCTTGTGGGTCAGTTTCACCTATTGGTTGAGGTCCAGCGTACATGAATCGAACCAGCATTCGTTGCTGCCGCTCCAATGATGCGACCCTCACTATTACGCCTGATACCGGACATCGCGAACACGTACAATATTGCAGTGAGACGATCGTACAGTATTATGACCGTTTAAGTCTAACCTTCTGTAATTGCCATCGATCACGAAGCCAAGATGCTATCTGATCATGCCTTCAAGTGACCTGATAATTATCTAGGGTCGCACCTTGTGATAATCCGCTGCTGGTTCTGGTCGCTCCAATGACTACATTCTCTATTAGCAAAGACTGGGAGACGAAAACGTAATCAAACAACAAATCATCGTTGGAATATAAACTTCCATACCAAAACACCCTTGCTCACTAAACAAAATGAAGTTATGTTCCAACATCCTGCGGCGATCTGAAGCAAGGGTATCTAATTTCCATGCAACAATCCGCCCAGGCTTGCATAGATAAGGCCACAGACCCGCCATTGGCAAACCAGAAAAATGCGCGAATGTCAGCAGAGATATGGGATAACAATCACTCCGTAATACGCGCTACTTGGTCCCTACACCATATCACACGTTTGAGCACAATGGAACGGGAGGATAGAGCCGACGACGCTGCTACTACGATGACAGGCATTCCAAACAAACGTCCTACATGTCTTTGGTGTCCGTACTGCTGATATGAAATATATCACATGCCATTGTGTGATAGAGTATTTTGGAGTATGTCTTAGCAGTCGGGAACGAGGATAATCTTCTACAAGGCTTGTAGACACCTAAGAGATGATAACCCTTGCCTACTACGCCCGTCAGATAGGGATATCGTGAGCAGCTTGTTTCTATAATGCTACTGGGAAGTTAATTATTAACTAAGACTATTACTTAACTGCTATAAGCTATATGGCTTATATAAATAGCTAACTGAATAATAAGTTATATAAACTTATATAGCCCTATATTTACTATGGAATCTGCTGCTTGCCTAACTATTATAATATATTGGATATACTTCAGAAAGCCTATGGAGATCTTAATGAAGCCTGAACTACCTGTTATAAACTGGACACTTTTAAGCAGAGAGATAGAGACTTTACCAGCTTTTATGCAGAATTTTAATGCCTTAGCCTAGATAACAGCCTTAATGATAACGCCTTAGCCCCCTTCCTCAAGAAAGCCATATCTAGAGAGCTATATGAAATGCAGGTCGAATGTGGAGGTCTTGATGTATGATTTGATTAGGGAGTGAATTCCTTCGGCCCTAGATGGCAATTATTAGCTTTCCGACCTCTATATCTGACCCTGGACAGCTACCTCGAGGTGGCCACATTACCAAAATGCAGGTATTTATCCGCCCATGCTTTAATGATTCTCTCTTTGTGCGGCTCGAGCCAGTACAATTTGATGTACCCAACGGCCCGGGGATATCTTTTGGCGTACTTGAGCTCGAACTTGGCTAGGCGCTCTCTGAATATCTCTTCTGTTGGCGAATCTACAATAGTGTGCCAAAAACCATAGAATTCGTCCCATTTTTCGTCCTCTACCCGGCCGCTTGTGTCGCCACTTTTCAGCACAAAGTCCGGTTGACAATACTGCAGGATTGCCTTATTAACATGCCAGAGGCAAAGCAGGGCCTTGGAGGAAGGGAACCAGGTTGCAGTTGCATTTATTGCAGCGAGACATCGGTCAGTTAAGACTACAGAAGGGAGCTCATGATGGTAGAGTGATTTGAGATGATGAAGCGTCCATGAATAGTCTTCTTCTGATTCACCGGACAGAAATGCAAATGCGATGCAGAAGGAACGCTGACAAGAGTCAACTCCGACCATGTCAAGCAGCGGCATGGCGTGCTTGTTCGTTTTATAGGTACAATCCAATAGCAGTACGTCCGGGTTGCTTTGCAGATATGCAACAGAGTCAGGGAGGGCAAAGAATATGGCTGTCAGCCGATTATCCGAGTCCAATCGAACCCGGCACCAGAAGCCCTCTCCCTGTAGTTGGTCGACTAACGCTTGGATACTGCTCTGGCCCTCACGCAGACCTCTTCTCGTTGCCGCAATCCGATTATAGATGTCTTGCTGCGTCGCAAGGGTATCTGAACTGTTATGGAGGTACGTCCTGATATCTCGAGGAGCAGCGCCAGCAGTTGTCAGGCTCGAAATAATTGCTGCATCTCTCTCGTTAAGTTGGCGATGCGCCGGGTGTGCAGACGCGTCCGGACTCGGTGGATGATTGTGGTGGGCATACTCCTTGTCTGGTCGATGGCTTAGGACCCACGTATTTCCATCCAATGATTGCTTGGCCAGCACTGAAAACTTACAGCCGGTTCTTCGGCTACAAGTGCGGCGTTGGCGTGTAATAGATGTGCTCGGTGGGAGTTTATTTCGATCACAGGCAAATATGACTTTGATTCGGCCACTTGACGTCTTTAATGATTTCCCCGTCGTGAACGCATAACCTCGAGGTTTCGCCCAAGAATTAATGGCTGCCAATAGAGACTCACGGGATTTGTATATGCCTTCAGGCGGGAGGGCATCGTCCGGGAAGGCAAGCCGGTGGCTTTGGTCCATTTTCGTTGGCTGTGTTGCTATCATACAGAGCGCAGGTCGTGTCGGTCAAATGAATGAATGAATTTATTCCGCCCGGGAGGATACGCCTCATAGGGCCCACAACGTTAAATCTCATTACATTCTTTTCCGACTTCTTGTCCTGAGACCCTCAAACCTCACCAATCCCTACTCTTCATCACATTTCCCAGCCTCGCTTGTCCCTGCGACAGGCCTGCTTGAAGGCCAACTTCTCCAAGTGTTCAGCGTCCCATCTTCAGCGGCTGAAGCCTGGTCTGTCTACCAGAGGCTGTACTGTGTTAGTTCTTATTATCTTGTTTGGTTTGTTAGTATGTTTTTTATGTCTGTGTAGTATCCAATCGGCCTGTGCTTATCGCAAACTTGATCGCTGCTCGCACTGCTCTCAAGTTCGGGCTCCACCTATGCCCGTCCTCTGCTGTCTTGCCTCCCAGGAAGAATGAAAGATTACCCATCATTTCCCGGTCAACAATTCGCATGTGTTCTCGTTGCTCGTCCCACCGTGGACATCGGAAGAGGAAATGGTCGATCGTTTCTTCTTCCTGGCCACAGTCGCATGTGTCCGTCTCTACTGCGCCTATCCTGTGCAGATACCTGTTGACTCGTGCCATTCCCGTTCGTAGTTGCACCAGGATGTCAGATTCGCGTCTTGTTAGATATTAAGGTGAATTGTGTATATCTCTTGATCCTTTCGCAATCGAAGGACCATTAAGACCTTATATCTTTGACTGGTTCCTTCTAGGACTTGAGTCCTAGAAAGTCCTAGATGAAAGTCCTATGATCTAAGTTTAGGGCTTCAAACTTTAATCCTGAACCTTAATCCTGAAGTTGAGGTGAACTCTCTAATATTCAACACGTCTCTTCAGGGCGTCATATAGTATGCGCGTGTGTTTGCCGGGCAGCGCCTTGTCGAGCCGTTTCGAATAGCCGCCTACGCTCTCTGGTAGCACCATGAGCCGTCTGCGCTGTGCCAGTAGTACTCTCAGTCGGGTCGATCGAGCCTGATGCGGCGGTTTCGTTGCTTGACATCCGCTCTCTGTTGCCTTTCGTGCTTCGGTCTTTGCTTTTACTCCCAGTGTGAAAGACTCGTTTGTGGACGATATCCAGCGCATTTTAATGGTGTTGCTACCCTTTTCCAGTCGTCTCGCATGTCTGTAGATCTCCCGGATGGCGCCTTGCCCTGACTGCTGTCGGGGATTCGCAATCGCTTGTAGCGCCGATCGATTTCGTGTCGCAACGATGATATCTCGATGTTGGAGTCCATCAGGCATGCACCTCAGAACCATTGCTATTGCTTCCAGCTCGGCCATGTATGCGTTTTGCTCGTCTCTCGGGCCAAGAGTGGCGGAGTACTTTGCTACAATATAATCATTCGCTCCTCCGCTGGCAGTGTTGCGCACAATGCCGCCCATGCCGACTAGTCCGTTTCTCGCAGAGGCGCTCGTTGCGATGAGCACTTGTCTCATGTTGCTGGTCTCGGTCACGTCGTCACCTGTATCTACATATGCCGCTGCCTCCTTGTCTGAATCGTACTCCACCACCATGTGTCTATGCCACGGTGGTAGTGCATACGGCTCGATCGTTTCCATCCGTTCTATTGCGCCATCGTGGGCGAGTGCTAGTTTCGTCAACGGCGACATATACCTCCGTGTCTCCCTCACCCTAAGTGTCGCCAGCGGGTGCGCCTTCGGCAGTGTTTGCATGGTGACGTATAGCCGTGTGCCGGCCTRCGCGTGGCGTTCACCGATGGGTAGAATACCAGCTTCAGCTTCCGCCACTGCCATCGAAACCGTCTTGAAGGCTCCTGTGATGGCTTGCGCACCCATTTTCTGTGCCTCGTTCAGCCACCTGGTACCCCTCCACCCGCGTCGGTGGGACCAAACGTTCGAAGCGTAGTCCATCGTCGGGGCCACCGTTGCTACAAACAACTGTCTCGCCGTCCGGGGCGTCAACATCTTCAGCCTTCGTAGACACATGGCCGCCCGAAGTCCCCGTGTAGCTGCTTCCTTTATGTGTTCCTCATACCGCAACTCCGAGTCCATCACCAGTCCCAGTATCTTGCCACTTTTCTTTGGGATGATCGCCTGGCCTTTGATCGTATACGGGCTTTCATCGGTGCGTTCGTGATGGCGCGTGAAGTGTATGATGACTGTCTTGTCCTCCTCAAATGTCGCCCCGCTTCGTCTTTCCCACCCCAATGCTCTGTCGATGACGGCCTGGATGCCTACTCGGTTGGCTTCTGCTGTCGGACCCGTCACCCAGGCAGAGTAGTCATCGATAAAGGCGATCGATCCACCTTTTGCATCGATCTTGCATTGCACGAGGTCTGCGTTGAAGAAAAGGAACAGCACCGGTGACAGCGGCGACCCTTGCGGAAGCCCAGCCTGTGGCAGGTCCCGTCGCCCAGAGGTGTAGCCGTTTACCACGATCGTCGCGGATCGATTGGAGCAGAAAGCGTCGATCCACTTTACTAACCCCTTGGGGATGCCTCTGGCTTCCAGTCTCTGCAGTAATCGATCCTTGAATACCCCGTTGTATGCTCCCTTCACGTCGAAGCTTATCAGGCTGAGCACCTTCCGGTTGCGCCACGCTTTGTAGATGTGCTCCTGAAGGAGCAGGAGAGCCTGGTCGGCCGATCGTTGCTTCCTTCCGCCGAAATGGTTGGTGGGTAGCAGTCCGAATGTCTCTACCGCGTACGAGATCCGGTCCGCCATGACCGCCTCTAGAATCTTGCCCAGAGTCGATAGAAGTGAGATCAGTCTCCAGGCCTTGGCCACCTTGTAGTCGTCCTTGCCCGGCTTCTTGAGCGGGATGATTTTCGCGCTCCTCCACTGGACCGGCAGCTCTCCGTCTCTCAGGGATGTCCGAAACAGATGCAACACCCGGTCTCCCACTACTGGCCAGAGCTGCTTCCACACCATCGCCGGCAGTCCATCTTCGCCTGGGGCTTTCCATGCCTTGGCCGCCATCACCTTCTCTTCCACCTCTTCTAGCGTCAACTCTGGCATTGCTATTTCTCGCTGCGCCGGCCGGCGCTCCTCATCCTCGATCACAGCCGGCAGGGGCGGGAAGAAGACGCTGAGAAGCTCCTCTGCCTGTTCTGCCTTGTCGCTCGTCGTCGTTCCATCTCTTCTCTTTAGAGGAGGTATTTTATCACCCATTGCTTCGCCTCCAGGCGAGAGGTACTTGGCTGATTGCCAGATGTTGGCTCCGGTCGTGTCGGTCATGTCAAACGCGCGCTGGCCAATCGGGGCGACGATTGCTGACATAATTTGGGCACCTGGTGCGCTATTTTATTTGGGCACCTAGGTGCCCATGTATTGGCCGCCCTGTTGGAGCCTTGTGCTGCTCAAAGAGATAGCAACCGCTCGGCGATCCGACTTCACCAATAAACGGCGGTAATTAGCCACTTAATACCAGGATACAACCAATGGCAATATATTATCTTTCAGACTAGCCCTGCATATACTTGTAACATACGTGTCAACAACCTAATCCCCAAATGGCTTATTCCTACTGTCTCAGGAGGCTAACCGGGAGTTTCTTGCTAATATAACTCCAAGCCTAAAAGTAGTTTATAGTAACACACTTCGTGGCTTGCAGCCGGTCATATGAAGGTACAGAATTAGGGTATAGGGAGCGGGGTTATACGCATCCCAGAATCTGGCGGATTGTCGTAGCCTGGGTCTGCCGGCGACAGTTCTGGACGAAGCTGACCAGACGACCATCGAGGCGGCACGTCAATGACATCAGTGTGGGTACATACCAGTTTCAACTGCCGGGTTAATTTAACGAACTAACGAATGTGGCTGAGAGTAGTATATTGTTGACATGTTCCAGGCGGACTGCTGCTGCTGGTGATGCAGCGCGTAGGGGTGAGAATGTTGAAGTAAAAAGGGTTGATTGTGTTATTGTTAGTTCTAAGTTACATATATCCGAGAGGAGCACAGCTCCTTACATAGTATCCACATCCCAGTCACCAGCAGATCGGACCACCTTAGTCACACGGTGGTCTCAACGGAGAATGGGAGTGCCGGGATGAAGCGGAGGATTATTGACGCGGAACCTGGCGTCTAGATATTTAATGTGACTGACCTCCTCGCCATACTTTACGTCGGGCTGACGAAGCGCTTAGGGTATTGCATCGTGGTGGTGGATGATAAAAGCGCCCGTGACGATTCGGTCCGAGTATCGTGCGCGGTGCCTCGAAGAACGAACAGGTATGAGTATGGGAAAGAAGTGAAAACCAAGGGGCATGCCGATCATCTCCAGAAGCAGGAACGGGGTAGGTCATTTCCTTGCGTAGCGTACCAGTCAGTTGGTGGAGGTGTGGAGTAAAGGTGGAGAGCCTGGGGCATGGATGGCTTAGGTTTCGGAATGCATGCCTCTTGAGCAGCATCAATATGAAAGGTATAGAATTGAATTACTTGTTAGGACGTTCATTCTCTGTGTACAGACGGTATGGGTCTAGTTGGGCCGCCAAGAACGGTCGCTCATCTACAACATCCAATGCGAGCCAGCGGAAAATTCCGGCGTACAAGGATTGGGCCTGGCTTGTACAGTACGGAATCACATTTATACATTTCCGACCCCTGCAACCTGTAGTTTCTTATTTTTAAATGGGTCTGGTCTGTGCCTCTTACCGGGAGCCTGTCATGGGAGTAATCTGATTGGTTATCACTGAGTTAGACCGTGATTGCAAAAATTGATTTCCATCTGTCTCATTCCTTATGCATAGTTATTGCGGTTTGTTGGAGGAGACGTTAGCCAGACAAGATTTGGCATGCCCATCGCCGTTTCTGCGGGTCTAGTGTGAATTCTCGGTTCTCGATTTGAGACATTCCGACTGTCCTAAAGCTTAATGAGACGTCGGTTTCTTGGATTGCAGATTCTCGCTGAAGCTAGGCTTAACCCGAGTCATCTCACATTGCGATAGATCAGCCACGAACACAATAACTAAAATGATGGTGTAGACATCGGGAGGAGTAGAGTCCTTTGGAAGTCTCCCTAAGGGTTAAAGGAAGGGTTTTTGAGGTGCGTCGATTTCATACACCCTCCCTTGCATATCTTTCTTGGAGACTTCAGACGTGGAGGATACTACTAGTTTACCATCGCCGGGTAGGTAACTTCGCAACTTGGGGAGGAGAGAGAGACGCACGCACAAAGACAGAACAAAAAATTGCTATATTCAACACCGCTGGTCCCGCCTGCCGCCAACCTTTAGACGACATTCTGCCTCTTCATACAAAACTAACATGATCCGATCATTATCAACAGAGCCTGCGAAGCCCAAGCGAAAGGGTAAGTTGTCTTTTCCCTTCATTTATTTATTAGCCTTATTTTATCGCTCTGATGCTATGGGTCTCTGTCATAGTATATTTAATAGAAATGAAGCAAAATATGACAGGGCAACCTATTCTTACCATGCTAATATAGCGTTATTCAGGCACCAGGAGGGTTTCTACCCTTACTCCCGCACAGCTCGCCCGCAAGAGAGCCAACGATCGAGAGGCCCAGAGGGCGATACGAGCCCGCAACAAAGAGCACATCGAGCGGCTAGAGCGCGAGCTAGCGGAGCGCAAGGGCAACCAAGGTCGTGACCAGACCATCCAAAAGCTATTATACCGCAATAAGGCAATCGAGAAAGAGCTGATTCGACTTAAGGAGATTATGGGAGCGCCAATAGCCTCGTTATCTTCCCCTGCACCAGGTCTTACTCCACGACAACTCTCATTTTCTAACAGGCTCTCAACATCAACAGTTTGCAATAGCAACGTCAGCACTGGTAGCGATGCCATTTCTAGCCCTCGCGGAGCACCATTCCCTGGCGACTACAGCTGCCTCCACTACTACAGCCAACAATATACCCCCTTGTCTAATAACTGCGAATCCTTAGCGAGCACCATCTCCTATCCCATCCCCTCCAACATCTCGACCCCATCATCATCAGGCGCCTATAGCGTTCGCTATATCCCAACCAGCATGCCCACTCCGGTCCTTCAATGCAATAACACCAGCTCCTCAAGCATCTGCGCTATATATAATAATGACATTATCAAGATGGAGAATATCGAGGTGGATCGCCGCCATACCACTCACTATCTGAGTTGAACGCCCAAGTGGTACATGAACGTTTCAGCTCTCTATCGCAGCAGCTTGGGCGACTCCGAGTGGGACCATTGACTGGGCAAATTGCAAAGAAGCATTCTACGCGGCTCTATTCTCCTATTTCTGTTTGAATTCGTCGAGTGCTAGATTAGTCGAATTCTTGAGAACGCATCGCAATCAAACACATCTCTTGCTGCATCACCTCGCTGTGACTCAAGCTCTCCATTTCTGTTACTGGGAAGCCAAGCTTGAACGACTACACCGAAAGGGCATGACTTTTTTCCAGTAACCGAGCCTCAATCAAGAAGAACAGATTCGCCCTGCGATCTTCTGGCCGTATATTTCCGAACACTTCATCAGCCTAACGAACCACCGAAGATTTGACATGAACAATCCCTTTTATGAAGCGAATTTGCATATCTGGAAACTCTGCAACTCGCTGTTGCTGGTTGTAGCTCCAATACGTTTTGGTGAGCATCTCAGAAACTGCCTGTCCTTCCTCCAAAGCTGGCATAGCATACTGCAGCGGTTCCCTCTCCTTATGAAGGTTTACTTCCTATATACAACGGCACGCGAAGATTTCAGCATGACGCACGATTCACATGTCAGTCAACGACCGATTGGCTGATGAACAGGGAATCGAGTTCATTGACTGGCCTGGACACTCGCCCGACCTTAAACATAGCAGTCGAGGATGCAAAATGTATTGGTGTCCGCGCGGCTGCGCGGAAAGATGCTGTTCGCCGTTTGACATTGAGAGGTAGAGTCAAAGGATCCACGAATTCGCGTAAAGACAATGAAAAGAACCAATTTCTAACCTTTGTGCAGGAAGAAGACTTGATACAATTATATTAGCACATGAGAAGGCATTACAGCCGCATTTAAAGACTGAAATAAACCATTTTGCGCAAGCTGTGGTCGAGTCAAACGGTCAAAGCACCTACCTAGGGAAGAACTGGGTCGATAGGTTCTTTTCACGGCACTCAACGGCACCACTAAAGCCATCGCGACTTATTTCAGCATCTTGGAAGAAAGCTATCACGCCAGAAAGTCTCACAGTCTATCATGGTGGTCTGGATAGCCTCATAAAGGAGCTGCTTGCCGGTACAGACCGTATCTATAATGTTGACGAGACCAGGCTTCAGAAGAAGAGTCACACGCTGGTATCGTCGGTGGAACGATTCTTTCGACGGTTGCAGAGAAAATGATGCTTCCTCTTGGAGCCTTACTTTAGAGACTGTTTCTGCCTCTGGCCGGCGACTCACACCTTGTGTGGTTTTAGTGGCGGTGAGGCCCAAGGACAGTGGTTCCCTGAGGTTATTCCCAAATGGAAGTGTATTGCAACGTACTCTGGCTGATCCAACGCCGATATATTCATGAAGTGGTTCAGGAAGGTATTCCTGCTGACTAAAACGGTAAATAAATCAGACCCAACGACTTGCAGTTAGGAAAAAGTAAATAAATGCTAGAAATGCTGCGGATCTATCAATTAAATCCTAGGTATTCATGCTGTATGTAGTAAAGCCTTTGTACAGAGAACGACCTATGTCGGCGGTACGAAAAATCAGGCACGAGTAAACGTCGAGATTGTGTGTTGAGAGGATTGCGGTATGAGCAAGGTGTACCTCGAGTACCTAGCAAATATGCACAGGAAAATGGCCTAGGATGGTTTATTTATGGCAGAGGATTTTGAGAGTTTCTGCACCGTAGTTGACAAATGTGCAGCATGGCCGTTCATGGGCTCAAGCCTTCCTGCACGGAGTGTGAGCCTTACGGCCGATGTGCTTCTCCTGGTTTCGGGCCGATCGAGCTTGCTTTGAGTTGACGCTTCCTTTTCAGTTTGGCATAGTGTAGGCCGCATGCATTGCATAGTGTATTCGCTCCATCAGGTCCGCGGCGCCATTCAGGCGTGTCAATTCGGCTGCATCTACGGCACCTGCTAGGGCGTGCCGTACGCTACCAACATGTTAGTTTTGCACTTTCCCCTTTTATAACCAAGCTTACGGCTCGTTGCTTCTTGATTTCCGTCATGCTAAATGAGGGTTGCATAGTATGTGTAGAAATGGGCGCATGGTTCTCCCCTCTGTAAAGACACTCCATCTTCACTCCCTCATGAGTTCGCTCGTTCTGAATCGATGTTTGCACCAAGTCCTTCACATGTTCTAGAGAACGCTTAATGAGCTCCATGTTACCGAGCATATCGCTGAGTTCCCATTCTGTCGGCAATCTTTCCGGGATAAGGTGAGTCCCGTGCTGCTCACGAGCAATTCGATTGTACGCTTCGGCACAGTGAAGAATGGTGCGGGATGAGGAACTAATCTAACGGTAGTTAGTGTTGCCGATCTCACATTTCAGTTTATTTCAATTCACTAGACTCAAAGAATCTTGGTAGCTCCAGCTCCCAACGTGCCTATTAACTGGGGCGTCATATATGGCTGGAGGAGCATAATCGTGCCTGGGAAGGGTTGGATACGCGGGCAGAGGCATTTGGCGGGGCTGATAGGTAACCGGAGCTGGAGGGTGGGATGGCGGAGATAGGTGCGCATACACTCCGCTGAGAGGAGGGTGAGGTTCCGGTGCCTTCTGCTGCTTGGAGTGGTGATGCTGGAAAGGAATCTCCGCCTTGGTTGAGGGGCTCCGGCTGCAGTCAGAGGTAGGAAGAAGTGACGGCAGGCTGGCGAAAGATGGCCGAGGATGATCCGAGAAGACAGGAAGAGCATGCTGTCGGAGAGGGAAGGATGAAGTCGGGAGTAGCTTCTGCAAAAATGGATGCTTCTCGGTCTTGTGTAATGGTTGACGAACAAGTGCGAAAGGCGGGGAAAGGCTGAAACCAGTCTGGATGCTGGAAGGAGGTCTAAAAGTATAAGGGCCTGGCTCGGTGCTTTGAATTACCTCTGAGATGGAGGGCAGCGATTGACGGTTGGGAGACTCATGGTAGTCGTCCTGCCTTTGGGGTTCAATGGAAAATGCCATGCTAGAGGTGCTAGCACCGCACGAGGGATGAGGATAGCCCGAGAAGAAAACGGTTGAGTTTGATGGTGAGTGGTCGGTGTAGTGAAGGTTGCCGTGGCCGTGGTGGGAGGTTGCCGAAACGGTCTCTTGAAAGGACCCCTTGAGATGGACGAGTGGTATCGATGATGCTGAGAACGGTATGTTGGGAAAGACTCTCTGGGCGAACTGATTGTTACCATGGGGCAGGACAGACAAAATTAAGAGAGGATGCTATAGCAGCTCTTATATTGGGATTCAGATGGATTTCACTGCCTGGCAGAGACAGCCGCTTTCATAGCGGGTCTGTCAACTACCGATCTGGCCTAGTTAGACCCTGGATGGGGTCCCATGCAAGGCGAAGGTGGGGTCCGCGGAAATATCAATAGGCATAATGCATGCACACTTAAGGCGGCACAAGCCTCCAGGGCGATCACAACAGGGGTAAGGGATCAGTCATAGTCTAATGGTCCCGGGATACATCTATCAACTAGATATGCTTTAGTTAATAGGAGTCATGCCGTTACAGAAGAGCGACTCCGAATTTGACTTTATCGTGACTATCAAATCTTGTATCTCTTATGTACGTGGGGTCAAGTGGGTAACGTGACCTCTTGGAGGTTTGTGCCGCCTAAAGGGATAAGCAGCCTCCCAAAGCCCAGCCTACAAAGGATTGTGCTGCAAGAAGCATGAGGCTTTCACCTAGATTATTTCATAAATCGGATGTCCACAGCATCAGTGTCCCCCGCTTGTTGACTATGCTACAGAGTATCCGTACAATTCTCTCACTTACCCTGATCGTCTTCCCTGGATGAGATTCAAGGTCGAGTAATTATTGTTGCGGGGGGTTCAATGCGCATCTAGTTCCAGCCCCGTGTCCCCGAAGCGAGTTGTCACGCGCTAGCACGGTCGTAAGACTTGCGTTTATTTGCTTCGCATTCCCAATTGGGCTAAGGCCCATGCTGCTAACTGTCGGGGAAATCGTGGGTCATGAATTTGATGATTTCATGCAGACGGCTGTGAACTCCCTTGCCTAAGGACATTCCAACAGTTTCCGATCGATTTTTCCCTGTGAATTCCTAGGCAAATTAGGAACCCGAGCCATACACACTTTTGAAGGTGAGACCCTCTCCCAGGCTAGGGTCGTTGAGATCAATTCAATCTGGGGTGTCGATTAAGTTTAAGCAGGGGTGGCACGGTGTTTCTCATGGGACGTGCACGCTCGCACGGCTCACTAGCTGATCTTTTGCCCACCAGATGCGTGATTGAATTGAATTGAATTGAATTGAATTCATCGCCAGCCTGTTTGCGATCCAGAGATGGCCCGAACATTTGGGGATGCCCTTCCCCCAGAAGGCATATACAAATCACGTGAAGCTCTCCTTGCAGCAGTCAATTCCTTGGTGAAGTCTCGGGGATATGCTTTTACTATTGGCAAGTCTACAAATATCCCCGAATGGACGGGTCAAGGTGGTGTACGCGTGTGATAGAAACAAACAGCCACTGAGCTCATCTGCCGAAAGAGTTCGCCGCACAGCCCCACGGCAGTATCAAAACCAATCAGCAGTATCGCAAGGTAAAAGGGCTTCCGCAAAATACGACAAAGAGCTACGAATGATGCCTAGACTTTAAGCAGATGTCAAAGCGTTGTGTGACTGCAACAGGGTCTCGAGAGTGGACGAAAGAAGAAATCATGACATATCTGGACTGGTGCAGTGTAGAAGATAAACGGGTTGAAGCCCAAATTACGAGAGAAATGGGTAACCACCCACTAGCAAACAAGAGGACAGGCATAAAAGAGATCTGGGAAAGTGCAGAAAAAAGATAGCAAGGAACAACAAGCCTTGCATTCTAAGAGTAGCAAGGTTGAACGGTGTATAATAGTGAGGATGTGAATACCTAAGATGTATTTTTTGGTTTTTTTATTATTTTTTTATTTTTTCCACAATAGCAATTTCTATAGGTATAACATGAAAATATACTAACGTACATGATAAGCGAGTGTCTCAGACAAGCGAGTGTCTCACCCCACTTTACACCTAAAAAGCTGACTTTTCAAAGCTTATAGAGAATTCAGGCTAACCCTAAAAAAGCTAAAAGCTTTGTAACTTATTTTTAACTATATAAGAAAGCTATATACTTCATAAAAGAATTATAGCTAAATCATTTATAGAGTTATTAAAGAAAATCTATTTATACTGTATTTTAACAGGTTTTTTATATAATATAATATTAAAAAAACTCTAAAAAGAATATCTTAGTTTTAAAAGCTGTACTACTTAAAACTATAGTTTTTAATATTTTCCATTATTTTATTTTAGCTAAAAAAGTGCTATAGGGTAAGCTGTTTTTAGGTAGCACAGTATAGTGAGACACTCACTTGTCTGAGACACTCGCTTATCATATACGTTATACGTGAATGAAGCTTATTATGCACGGGAAGAAATGTCTTTCAGGGCTTGCAGGTCCAAGAGTGTCCCGCACGCACCAATGGGAGGAGGCATTCTGTGGCGATTAGTCAGTGGGCCCGCCCAGGCGCCCTAGGATAAATGGGCATCCGGGTGCCCACCTGTCAGTCGCCGTGCGGCTTGCCCACTGACGGGGGGGGGGGTGTGCCTCGAGCATACTGGTCTTGTGCGCTTAGACGGCGCCGGATGGGTGCGACTTTGGCTACTACCATTTGGACATGCTCTCAAGGTGCATCAAATATATCACCAAGCCTTTTCCAAGCCGAGACAGAATGCTGCCACGTGTCTTACCTGCCATCGGCCAAAAGAAGCCATGTACGAGGCCATGACGATAGATAAGACATCACACGACGTGCATTGAAGTGAAGGATTGCGGGTGACCCCGGTGTTCGAGGTTAGTGACGTCATTTGATTAATGAAAGAACAGAAACAGAAAAGATCGCTCGCTAACGATGGAAGATCTACATGTAATGCATCCTCTTATGTAGAGAGGTTGTCTGCTATTGTGCTATCTTAAGCCTGATTAGGACATGATGCATCTCTACTTTATCTCTTTCTGCTTTTGTAACATTCCTCCCTACTATTGGTTGCTACGAAGTTATATTCTTGACGACCCTCTAGCACCTTGAAACTGGTAGATTGCTCGTCTGAAAACCTATCTTAACCCTGCGGCATAGGGGAAAGGGCCTCGAGTATACCTAATCCTTCTTGTTTACCAATCCGAGCTCTCGTTACCGCAGTTGCCCTCACATATACACAAACACCATGGCTTTCGATCTCTGGACTTACCAATTTTGCCTTGCCTGCGACAAGCAGGTGCAATCCGACGCTGCAACCTACTGCTCTGAGCCTTGCCAGATGATAGACTCAGAAAGGCCAACGTTGCCGCCCAGCTCGCAAGTGAGCTCCCCTGGATTCCCTCCGCCTCCCACCGAGTTCTATGTCTCCTGGGCGTATGGCCTAAGTACCGCACGATCCTGCGAGACTACGGCTCAGAAAAGGCACTGGATCCATTATATGATACCCGATACTGAGCAGGTCAGCTCTTCTGTTGCAACTCAAAATCTCAAACACGTAAACTCTGATAGTAGCCTTGGCTCCATGCAGAGTACGTCCTCCACCCGCGAGGCAGGTCACCTGTCAAACAAGGCGAGGATGGAACTGCGAGCATACGCTGTCTTATTCGAGCAGGCGACAGTGCAGCGGAGGCGGTCTTACTAGCCAGCATTGCTGCGATGTCTTGCGTTCAGCCGATACTGCATCATGTCTATGTATACCTCAAACGGCGGGCCCGAAGCCGACTGAGAGGTTTATGCGACGACAGAGAACGCGACTCGTTCCAAACTCGCTCGTCGGGCGACATATAATTAATACCTACCTCACTACGCCACCTTTCTCGGCGACTTTTACTGCAACAAGATGGTAAATTTATCTGGTATAAAACATGCCGTTTCCACCTTATCACCATTGTGGACAGTTTGACGCCAATGGAGATCCGGGTTTTGTGGGCAGATAGTACTTATTTCAAAAATAAGGTTCTCGTGGATCACCGCATTTAAAACGCATTTGTCGCAAAAGGCCCACAAGCTGGAGCGAGCCATGTATGACTTCTTCAAATAGGTTATCGCTCTCAGCCTTGCAATTAATATCTTTGACCATAGCACATTGATCGTGAAGCCCAACATCTCCAGGCAATGCAAAGCTGATAGCAGCAGGCGTTAGTGCCCATGACCAGGAAGGGCCTATCAAGGTGACTGGGGGATTTTCATACCTGGGTGTGCCCGCCTTGCCTGCCAGCTCTGTAGGTATCGTGTTATAGTGCTGCCATGAAGTGCTCCAGAGAAGACCTAAATATATTGCTTCTCTCCATAGCCCGGTGATATATTGGAAACCCGTTCGGCTCTGCATTATTTAAGCACTTCCAGCAATTCCGGGCAACCTGTCAGAATGATAAGTAAGATCTCGACGAGTATAGGTCTCTACCAGGTCTTGCCACAGGCGGCCTTGATTAGGCTGAAGATTTAGCATATTGTAGGCCAATATACTATGCTGGTTTCTCTCATGTGTCGACTCATCTTCGGAAATTGTCTCAGTGTAACAATCCCAGACTAGCTCTGAGTCTGTATAATGGACTGTTCTTGTTGACAATACATTCTCCTGAAAAGCCCACCCACGTTTAGAAAGAGACCAAATTCGTGCACTAAACTTTCCAGTTTCTCATAGCTGTGACTTCTCTCCTGGATAACAATGTTGCATATTGTTCCGTCGACCAACTCATATTCTTCTTCAACAGATTGCGTTATTCCCCGCCTGACACGAAGGATTCCGCTTTGTGCATGGGATGCAGCAGATGTAGCTATCGTAACATGTACATTTTTGAAGCATTCACCCATTTTCGCCTATTCGACCTCCCAATCTTGCAGACTGTCTTGTAAAATATAAACGCTGTCTACCCAAAGGTAGTCAATTGCAACTTCCCTTGTAATATAAACAGCGTCACGAATTGTTTTAGGCAATTGCGTTAAAGATATATCTTCCTTATGCTTTTATAATGAGGTAGACGTTGTCTTCAAGACATTCTGGCTATCAGCCCAGCAACAGCTCAAACTTGCGTAGGGACTATGAATATTCCCTGCCTCGTGTGAAGTGGGCTCCTCACTTGGCTTTCCAACGATAATAATACGCTTAGGCAACGGGAGAGCATTTTGTTGAATGCAATTGCGAGGACGTGTACGGCAATTTTCGAGCCAGTTTTTGGTGAAAGAAAAACATTGGCCGCTGTTTGAGTTGATAGTAAATGGAGATACCATCCACAACCCCTCTTTCGCCAGGCAAAATAAAAAAAAAGCTCTACCAAAATTCATCAACTTCACTTACACGAAAGCCAGCCTAAATGTATAGCTACTTAAAAGAAATTACCTCTATTAATCATAAAGATGATTGGATGTGACGATTCTAACCTTTTAAGGCTGTGCAGGGTACGCAATTTATGCGTGCTGTACTATAGAAATGTCATTAGTTTGATCACCAAATTCCTCACCGGTCTTTGCCTTGTTTTTGGGTCTGTCTTTGACAACGATATGAAAATGCCTAGGTCAAGACTTCGATAGAAATACACCGAGGACGACATGGCAGAGGCCATATTAGATGTTACTGACGATTGCTTCTCACCCCGCTCAAGCCGCTCATAGACAGGGAGTACCCCGAAGGACTCTAATCGACAGACTTCACGGCCGCGGGGCCGTGAAAGAACAGATCCACCATCATCGACGGCTGTCCAAGAGAAAAGAGGATAAGCTGGCTCTCTGGATTCTCCGTCAGGAGTCCTTGGGCTATGCTCCGTCACATAGGCAAATCCGCGCATGCGTCATGGGCCTGCTGAGACAGCAGGGCGAACATCCCGACTTAGGACGCAACTGGGTGAACAAGTTTATTAATCGCCGCGCAGACCTAAAGACCAAGATAGGGAGACATCAAGAAGCCAAAAGGTTCGACTCTTTCACACCTAAAGCGGTTTATTGGTACTTTGATATCAGGGAGGGCCAATATGGTTAGATCAAGCCTGAAAACACCGTTAACGTTGATGAGGGGGGTATTATGACTGGTTTCGGCAAGCATTCACCTCTATTCCTTGCTAATTCTTGAATTTTGGCCGACTAACCCTCTGGGTTCAGGTCTAGATAGCCTAGTTATTGGAAGCGCAGACCCGAGGCGCAAGGCGTTTCTCAAAGGACCACAAACTCGAAATTGGACTTCATTCATTAAAGCTATTACTGCTGACGGCCGCGCTTTGACTCCTGGCATAATCTTCAAGGGGAAAGAACTCCAGAAACAGTGGTTTCTTGACGAGTTCAAGCAGATAGCAGACTGGTATTATATAACGTCGCCTAACAGGTGGACTGCTGACCACATAGGCATTGAAGGGCTTGAAAGAGTCTATCTGCCCCAGACTATACCTGCTGACGAGTCAGACGCTAGACTAATCATTTTAGATGGTCATGGAAGCCATGCAACAGTATGTTCTCCATGTTCCCCACCTCAAGATCAGTGCTGAGTGATGGAAGGATGAATGGATGGCCACGTGCTTTTTGAACAACGTTTATTGTTGCTATCTGCCAGCACACTGCTCTCATGGACTCCAACCACTGGACAATGGAGTATTCAATGCCTTGAAGGCTGCATATCGACGAGAGTTAGAGAAATTCGCTTTATTGACTGATTCTACTCCGATGGACAAGGTCAATTTCATCAGGGCCTATGCCAAGGCTCGCCGAGTTGGAATGACCAAGAAGAACATACTGTCAGGCTGGAGGGTCACTGGAAACTTGCCGATTTCGCGTTCTAAAGCGCTGCGATACCCTGAGATCCAAGAAGATAGGCCAAACAGCAGCCCAAAAGCGACTCCCGAACCCAGGCCGTATTTTAACTCAGACGATACACCACAAACGAGCCGTCAAATTCGTGATCTTGGGCTAAACAAAACACCAAAGACACGAAGGCGGTACAACGTAATAGCCAAGGGCTTTGAGACTCACCAGCAGACAGTAGCGGCGCATATGCAAAGGATTGCCAGCCTAGAGGAAGAATTGGCTCGGCTGAAGAGAGGGAAGAAGAGGAAGGTAGTGCCGAATCTTAACAAACGTTTTATGACTCTTGGAGAGACTCTAGCTAGTAAAGAGTGCATACCAGAAGGGGTGACTTGTTATCCGCCTGTCGGGGTGGAATTTGTCTCTTCAAGCGAGCAAGAGTCAGAATCGGAGGCTGGCTCTGTTATCGAAGTCAGAGAGGAAAATATACCCCACCAACCTACCAGGCGGTCGGGGCGGCTGGTCAAAGGACCCAGGGTATAATAGATAAACCCTATTTATGATTTATAAAACGAAAAATTTCACGGATTTCTATTAATTTGGTCAAGTTCCGTGTAAGTGAAGTTATTGATTTTTGGTGGTGGCTTTTTTATTTTGCTTGCCGAAAGAGGGGTTGTGGATGGTACATTTCTGACGCCCTATTCGTCAAATTCGGCCAAGAAAGCGGCGCAAGAAAGAGATCTCGGTCAGGGAAGGAGGAGGACTTCAACGATACTCAATCACGGCAAAATCACCTGCAAAGAGATATCAATCATGTCAACAGGGGGATATTCTCAGATTGACTCGCTTGCAAAGGCTTCAGGCAGGGGCAGCCTCGACCCTTCAAAAAAAGGAAGGTTGAAAATACACTCTTGCAGCCGATAATGGGTAATGCACGAAGTCGGCATCGAGGAGGCTCGGGTAGGCAGACCTTGTACGTCTGTAAAGTCTGTGAGGTAGGTATTTGTAACAATCAAAACTGCTGGGACTTTTACTATCATACAAATTAGTATGTGTGGAGAAGTACCGTTTGTTTCATTTATTTTGATTGGTCTTACACCCCTGTCGTGACCCCGCCTAAGGGCTGTGGCACTCAAAGGGACAAGATTGAAATAAGCATAGCTCTAAAAAGCTGTAGAGCGTTTTATACTAACCATTTATTTATTATCCTTAGTCTCAGCACGTCTTGGGCTATGCACTAGAAAATCAATGCTACCGGGGCATATCCGTATGACCAGCAGTCATAATGACGAAGCTATGATCCTTTTTTAAACGACTCACCACCGACCCCCCCCTTTCGCTGGCAACCAGGGTGGCGATCAACGCAATCCACTCAACCTCAGCCTTCAATTGAGTGAGTTGACTGCTTAATAAGCATTTCCTCTGTTGAGTTGATCAACCCCGGTCCTATATTTAATTGGTTGGTGTTGCGTTGATGGTTGACCAGCGCCCCATGCCGTGTAGTCCTACTTTCACCGCCAGGTTGAAATTGAAACCTAACAGCCAACACAAGCCTACTCCCACCCTGTCTCCGCCTCCCGCATCTGCATTGGCAAATCCCTAAGCCATTCGCTTACCGACTTCTCCTCCACGGAGTCCTCGCCCATTGTATCATCCACTTTGTCCAACAGCATAGGATCAACTTCCTCCACAATGCCTGCCTGCAGCCATGACCGCAGCACCTGGCAAATAGCAATGGTACTTGCCCCAGCTGATTCCGAAGAGGCGTCACCATGCGCCCTGCCGCCGAGAATAGTCTCTCGCACTCAGCGCTCATCGGCTGGACCGTCATAAAGTCCACCGCCATTCGCGACAGCCTAGGGTACTTGAACCGCTGCGCATGCCAATACTCGAGCGGATCCCGAATTACGTTATCCGTAGGTAACACATCCTTCTGCCACCTGGCATACTCGTCTTCTGCGTTATCAGAGTCCATTTCTTCGCAAGGACGTATCCGAGCTTCGTCCTTATATCGCTCAAAAGGAGAATAGTACTGTGTCCGCTGACGCTTCGCGGAGAGGAATGATCAAAGCAAAGACCACAATTCTTAATCGAACGAGGGCAGATCTACGAATGGAGAGGAAGCTACCAGATGGAGTGGGCAGGCATT
>LBNR01000071.1:31974-42539 GCA_001262555.1 Fusarium nygamai | reverse complement strand
CTTGCTGCGGAGCATTGCCGCTTCCAGGTATACGCTAATTAGTGCCAACAGTCTTGCCATGCCTTTTGCTTATCAATTTCCGTGGGCAAAGAGTAAAATGTTGGAGCCGGCAAGGTGGCTGACGTATGCAGCGGTATACTTGGAAACTCTTGTCGACGCATTCGCAGGCTTTCAGGGAAATACAACAGCATGATGTTTAGTGAGTAAAAGCGGAGTCTAAGTACTTATAACTCGAACCTCACAGAAGTAGGTTGAAGAAAAAATGAAAACTATTCAGAAACTACTTTATACAGTACTTTCAATAACTATCTAAGTAATATTTTTAAAAATACTTGATAAAATTTATATACTTGACTTTATATATTGAATTGTTATTTTAATTGTTTTACTTACTGTATCATTAGCTATTTTCTTTTTTTCCCTATCTCTTTTTAATACCCCAAAGAATGTCCTACTTAATGTTAAGATCTTATTTAGGCTGTTTTTTTCAACTTGCCTAATCACCCTATTTAGATCGTTCTGTAGGCAGGTTATAAGGAGCTATAGGTAGGTAATTTAGGCTCCAAGTAATTTATTTAGAGATAATTTAGATAAAAAAGTTCAAGCAGCCATTATCATACCTTTTTTTTTCTGGCCTAAATAGGCCTC
This sequence comes from Fusarium nygamai, assembly GCA_001262555.1. NCBI lineage: Eukaryota > Fungi > Ascomycota > Sordariomycetes > Hypocreales > Nectriaceae > Fusarium > Fusarium nygamai. The sequence continues at coordinate 41,891 of LBNR01000071.1, read as the reverse complement.
CTGTATAATTAACGCGTGGCTATATAAATTGTACGAGTTGTCCACATATTCTCAGGACTGACAAGCCATCTGCGCTGTAGCCTCAACATGACTTCCACACCAGATAAGATAAAGCAAGAACCGCCACTGGACGACATCACGATGCATAGCGATGATGATACTGAACAAGAACAAGGAAACAACTCTGACTTGTCTAGCCAGACAGATGGCAGTCAACCTGGTCAAAGCGACATGAATCAAACTGCTCAGAACGATGGAGAACAACCTGGTCAAAACAGTGGAAATCAATCTACTCAGAGCAATGGAGAACAACCTGGCCAAAACAATGTAAATCAATCTACTCAAGGCAATGGAGAACAACCTGTTCAAAACGATATGAATCAAACTGCTCAGAACAATGGAAAGCAACCTGGTCAAAACAATGGAAGTCAATCTACTCAGAGCAATGGAGAACAACCCGGTCAAAAGGAACACGTTCATCAAAGCCAGGGCGAACAATCGTCTAACAATGCTCCATTCCTATCCCTATTCAACAAGCGTAAAATGGATAGAGACAGCTCAGCTAATAATGCCAGGGCTTTTAGTCCAGCAGTAGAAGACCCCAATGGTAAAAAGGTAAAAACAAATCAGGCCTTTACTTTTAATCCATCTGCAGAAGCAAAAACCGCTCCTTTTGCTCCACAGGCGCAAAAGGCCGCTCCCCTCTCTCCACGGACACAAACGACAACAAGAACCTCTCCCTTTCCTGAAGGTTATGGAGTTGACGACATTGACCTCGAAAGTGATCTAGTAGGCAGTCAAGCTTGCCCTGAGAACATGACGACGCTTGGGCTTGTGAAAGAAGGAAAAAGGCCGAGATATCTAAATGAATATAGAATTGGTGACCGAAGCATCTTACGAATTGAAACCTTGAAAGACGGCAAGTTCGACGAGAATGCCGCGGGAGTCCTACCGGTAACCGGTGCGAAGTATCAATCCCAAAATGCGGATAGGAAATGGCGTGACGTAGGTTACGTCCTGGGCGTCGCAGGCTTTGGGAGCGAATTGAACTACGAAGAATTTCTATGCAAGCTGGATCCAGAAAACCCGTCCAAATTCAAATGGTTGCAAACCATACTGATCGGAATTCGATGGGTTGACACGACAGTCACATTTGTGAACCGTCAATGGTGGCGCAATAATTATGAGGCAAGGGATCTGTCCGCTAAGCAAACGTATCTGGGCCGCAAGGAAGACGGATACCGTTATTGGTATAGGACGCGCGATGACCCTGAATGGAGGACTCGAGTGAACCACAAGGCCTTCGAGGACTACAGGCTATTCAAGTGGGCTTTTTTGTATGAGAAAAGGTACTATCAGGCCATGAATCCTGGGCAGGGGTTTGTGATTCGAGATCGCACCAAGTCGCCATCGCCCATTGATGATGACCTTGCCAATTTTAGGGAAATGACGGTTGAGGAAAGCCCCAGATCGAAGATCTATCAGTCTGTCGAAACTACTCTGCCCGACGATGATGAAGGTTATGATTCGGATTCCCGACATAGCACCCAGTCACGATATAAATCATCGGGTCAGCCCAAGGCACATCGTGCCGCCTCCCTGCGGGTGGATCCAAATGGTTCACCACGTCCTCGAAACAAAAATGGGTCCAGCACAATGAGACGGGTTCAGCAGCGACTGGGAACCACACCTCGCCCTATGGTATTGGCTCATTGATGGAAAGACGCGACTAGGCGGTCTTTTATCCTCAATGGCAGCAGCAGGGAACCAAGAAGCTTGCGAGATGAAGCGCTATTTGCTAGCCGCCGTATTACGATTCCAACAACCATGACAGATGTCGGGTCAAACATAAGGACGAAGCCTTTTCTTCTTCGTCGCCACTCCTTTTGATATCAATTCGGTACCATCCTTGGATTTTTAAAGACTACTAAAGCTTATTCCATGGCGCCTGAATTGCCTTGTGTTTCATATGATCTTCACCTTTTACTCTGTTTATAGCTTGCAATATCTCTTTTGTATTTTTGTTTGTATCTGTAACTATATTTCTTCTCAATAGAATACTATAACCTTTCTGTCTCAAATGTGCAATACTAAGATCAGTACTAATTGCTTTAGGATCTGGCATTCATTTTCTTTTCTTCTATTTTCCATCCTCCTTTTGCTGTTGTGCTGTTAGTCCAACCACTGCTGTCATGGCTCCAAGAACGAACGTTACGTTGAAATGCCTGGATATATTACCTCAGGACGTCACTGATAAATATGAGCACTACGTCATTGGGCCCATTCCGGACCATTCGTTGATAGAAGTGGTTGTGTCTTCATACACGCCCACAAACGTATAAGAATCTCAAAGCCGTCTGTGTCAATTGACGAAGGAATCACTGCATAAGAATAGACCACGACTCGCCTATCGTCAGATACACATTGATCTCATTGAGCGTACTCGACATTGTAGTTCCCGTCATGGGAAAAGTCAAGCCAGCTACTACCGTGGACGACATCATTATATGATACTGTAGAGTGTCTATATCCAGTGGATCGATACCCTATTGGCATATCGCCTCTCTCGTCGTCGGCCTTGTGATGACTACCTTTCTGTAAGTATAGAGCACAGACCTGACAGGGTGAGGGCAATCAACATGGCTTGGCAAGTGAGGAAAGGTAACTGCAGGAGATATTCAGCCAGGCGACTATATCCATTATCCTGCCGTTAGGACTGTCTCATGACCAAATTTTCTCAAGTACCACAGATCTTGGCAAATCGACATGCTCAGTCGACTATATTAATGTCTCGAGACTCAATACCACAAGCCCCAGTCAATCCCAACTTCATCATGATGAATTGTGCGCTCCTCTGCACCGTTGGAGTTACGAACAGCAAGTCAACAGTGGGACTTCTCCCCTGTCAAGATCTTCATTTGCAACCTGTACTATGATAATCTGGAAAACCTTTCAATTACGGTGCCTCGAGCATGAGAGTTTGTAAATAGAATACAGTACAGGTTCACAATAAAATCACGTGAGAAAATTTCGACAAATCAAGGGATCCGTTGAACATTGCAGCCAAGTGTACGTACCGTACGTAGCCTAAGCATTGTCAAGGTACGATTTAAAAACGACGTTTTATCTATCACATCTCACAAAGTCTAGTGGTCAGATTCAACAGCAAAAATACGACGAACAGGTTTTTCTTACTTGGTTTCATAGCTCATTCATGGTGCCAAAAATCGGCTTTGTCGGGCTTTACTCAGCAATGTAGTAGATCCCACGGCCAGTTTCTGACTCCAGGGCAGTGATGAATCCAATATACCAATTTCAGTGCCATATAAAGTGGCACAATCAGCCCCCGGTTGGTAACTCTTTGCAGTCTCGTTGGGGAATGCTCTCGATACCAGTTTGCTAGATTCAATGAATGATTACGAACATTTTCAGTATCTCGCGTTACGGCCACATACAAAAACATCACTGGCACTGCTGTCGGCAGCCACGCGTGTAGCCCAAAAACGGTTTGAAAATTGTACTTCCAGGCTTCTTTCTACTGATTTAACATCATTTCCGCCTCGCCAACTTGCTACCCAAGAAGATGTCGGCGAGTCTTTACGAGACTTGGTCGGTCCAGTGGATGAAACCTGGACTGAGTTTGTAAACAAATTATCGCAGTTGAACTGTCCGCCAGAAGGCAGCAGGATCACCCAGTCGATGTGGCGTCTGCTGCGTGGTGGCCACCTTGATTTCGGGATTGTGGATGATTACCTACAGCTACTCAGATCCACAAGCCACCATGTACAAATAGCTCCGGCTCGGGTGCTTCGACAGGATCAAAACTGTATTCAAGAGACAGAAGGGGTTGACCATCCCGTCATCATTCCGTTCTGTCATGAAAACAACTGGGCGTTTGCTGTTGCGTACTCAGACTGCGTCCACTGGTATGACAGTACTCCTAATAGTGCTACCCTTGTACCTCCCGTTGCCGGTGCGCGACCCGTCGTAGAAGGGTGGCGTGGGCTTCAGAATAGTAACCTGGCAGATTCAGGCGTGTTCATGCTTATGGGCATCAAGCTTATGTTACAGCGCAAACCTCATCTAAGCCAAAGGGTTGCAGAGGAGCTCAACCAGTCTTTCCGTTCTTGTATATTTATCGAACTTATTTGTCAAAAGGTTCAGCCAACCTCTAAAGACTTACATCATGTCAATTTAGAGCAAGTGTTAGATACAGGATACTTATCCTCAACCGCCGACCAGATAAGCCACGGACATACGTTAACTGATGGACAACAAGAATCGTCCTTCTTCGAAGATGCGATGGCTGCGACAATAAGTGCAACTCGGGCCATTTCCTCTGCATCTCCTGTACTATGTCAAGCGGAAGAAGCCAACGCATTAAGCAGAAACCCAGAGCTGGCTCCCGCCACGGACCCTGGCCGCCCCCCAAGACTTTCCAGTTTACAGCCACAGCATCCGGCCAACACGTCGCGCAAGAGAAGATCGCAACCAAGGGCCACAAGTGAGAGAACAGAAGGGTATCTACAGCGAGTTTTGGATGATCGTAAAGTTATTTTAGATAATCTCTCACATGCCATACACTTCAAACGATCTGCTCGAGTGTCCTTTGAAGATGATCCGGTGGTTCTCAGGGCACTTCTTAGGTATTCAAGGACCAGTGGGAATCTCCATCGTCGCTACCACGCTGTCCTTTTCCACTGGATGATGGAAGATAACGAGCGAATAATAAAAATAAAATCAGCGATGGGGGAGGATGCTGAGAAACGCATCAAGAGAGATTTGTGGAGTTGTAACTTCTGGAAAAAGGTAAGTGATATTGGTGTGAAACACGGCTTGGGGCCCTGGGTACCACTTTGTGCATTTGAAAATGACTTTAGCGGTTATCGGTTGTCAGAGGGCGCCCAGGGTCCACTGATCAAAGAACTTGAACACCGATTGCAGAACGAAACCGACATGTTGCGTACATGGCTTCAAGATGCGCGTGGACTGTGCGAGGTCGTATTAGTAGAGTGCACGCTTGTTGCTTCCTTCAACATTGATAAATATAACTTTCAGGCTGAGTTCGACATGACCGACGATCAATTTCGATTCTATGTTTGCTCAGGGCTCAACTAGGCAGAGAATCCAATAGGTTCTAAAGTAACCTTCCCAATAGGTCAAGGCAGCTCCAGAAGTTTGGATTAAATAGCATCGAACAGTCTATGCATAGAGTTCCTTCCATTTGAGTTCATTGACCCACTGCGCATAAGTCACCAGCTATCATGAGTTACGTAACAGGCCTGTGAGCGGAAGATTAGTGAGGTTGCGGCTACGCTCTTGTGTCATATTCACTTTAAATGATGTGGATTCTATACTGTGATCTAATTTTGGTGCCAATACGCATAGTAGTAGACCTTCTCAGAATTGAGTTAGAAATAGTGGATCAATGGATATATGCATTTTCCGTGCGCGCGCTAAGGCATTTCGAAGCTACTCACTTCACGGCCAGAAAGTACCAGAAACTGTCTGCTGGTATGTAGTTTAGAGATGACTGGTCTGTTCTGGTGGCATTGCGACTTCATTAAGCAGTGTATGATTGTGATGATAGAATGAGTTCAAGCTTTCCGAGTCAACGTCTTACCGAATTTAGAAAGTACCGAAACGATCCTTAATTATGCGGTCGCTAATTTCTATAGCTGCTACTGTATTGTCACTAACTTCGGCTTCTTTAGATAGTATACAGTATTGAGCACTTGCACCTTCCGGTCCGAAAAAAAAAACATACTCTTTGTAAGTCTAGGGTGGGGCCACCTGGGTACATGGCTCTACCTCATAAGCTGATGTTCTGCCAGAATTTGGCGGCCTTATGGGTGCGTAAGCAATTTCTGGTTTAGTGAATGAAGTACCTAGAAGTACCGCTGCTGCCTGGATCTGCGGGGCGCGAATGTGGGGAAGTGGAGACAGGTTGACAGTGCGAGCTATAAGTACTGTCGCTTACATCAACTAGTTAAATACATCGAGATGCGCGCTTTTTATATCAGAAGGTTGCGTACACGGTGTGTAAATTTACTCAAGAACGATATGTGGGGCTTCGTTTATAAACGAGAGTTATTGTTGGAGAGGAAGGTGCAAGTGCTCAATACTGTAGTATATACTAGAAGTCTAGATCGTCATATTGGGTTGGAGTCCGGATTTAGTCCCGATGCGATGTACTGGATATAAGACAGCAAATATTGACCTTGAAAAAGCCAAACATGAGAAGCAGCGTGCCATGATGATTCGCAAACATAAGGAAAAATATGGCGATTATTATCACAAAATTTGAATAAGGCTCTGCCTGCGTCCTCTTTCTTCTTCTTTTTCTTCTTTTTTTCGGGGTTTTTAAGAATTCATTTAATAAATACGTTACGTCCAGAACACGCTTGGCTCGGTTGACCGGCTTCGGGTGGAATTGTACGTCTTACATTCATTGTATGTTAGCTGAAATAAGTATAATATCATACTGCCAATTGTGACCTCTCCTGTGCTTGTCTGCATTTGTAGACGCTAAGACTCAGAGTGTTCAATGGAAGAGCTGCTAATTTCGTCTTCGCTGCGCTTTCAAATTACTCAACTAAATTTGACGCAACAGGCCCGAATAGGCTTGGCCCCAAGTTATATAGGATCTGATGAGGCCCGCAAGACCCTAGATCCCTCAAACCATCTAACCTAAAATATGAAGGCAGTTCTATGGCTCTGGTATGTTTTCGCTGGCAAGAGCCACCTGCACTTCCAACTATGCCATATGGATCTCGCAGGACAGGGCTAAACTAAGCGAGACGTTGTGGTAAGCTGGACTATGACGATATTTCAATCCTTAATCCTGGTGTTGATGTCGGTATGGCGGCTGTTCCTGGAAAGCGATACAAGATCCCTTACCATGCAAATATGGCACTCATTCCACCAGCTTCGTGGTCTGACAATTGTCCAAAAACGTTGGAGCTTCATGGTGCCAAGTCAGAAACGCTTGAAGTCTTCCATCAGCCATCTTCGACACCTGAAGGAGTTAGCCATAACCCGTCTGTATCTAAACTGGCTCAATCACCGGTGCACACGGAAGCCTCTGGTAGCGGTCTGATACCAAGAGCAGCGTCTGTCACGACCGCTGAAGTTTCTAAAACAGTAGGGACATCCGTCACTATTGAGACACGAACAAAGCCGCACGCAGCGACAGGCACAGCCAGCTCTATGTTATGCTGGGAAGAGACCCACCCGTCGGTTTCTGACTTTGTTTCAAGTCCAGCGTCCAGGATTGAGTTTGCCAGGTCGTTTTGTGACAGGCTCCAGGAGGCTACTTTTGACGCAGCTCATCCCATCCAACCATTGCCCTACGGCGACACGTTGATTGGAATGCAGGTATTGCCCTCCTGTCCAAACCATTCAATTGGGGCGAAAGACATGGATTCATGCCGTCGAGTGCTTGAGAACATCAACCATAAATGCCCGAAAGCGGGCGGGACATATAGCAACAATTGCGTATTGTACTACTTCGTCAAACGGTAAAGTGTTTTGAGCAAATACACCTAGATAATTTCATTTGATACATATTACATTTAACCTTCAGGCGCCATACCGTGTTCCACTACTGGATGGATTGGATGTTATGGTGCATGCATTGGGTGAGCTCATGCAGGCATGTCCTTGATTTACTACCATACAGGGTTCATAACTAGTTGTAACTTCATGTCCTTTTAAATATAAGCCGGGATAGCGGACTAAACCTCGAAAGTAAAGGCATGAACTACCATATCGCCCACAAAGCTCAGGAGATCCATCCTTCACATTATGCCGATCAATCATTGAAGATCTTCATACGCTAGAACCTTGATGCTCATGACGTGTTTGGCAGTTTGTAGAGCTGGAGTGGACAGAAGTGTATGGGTCACTAACTGCCGAAGCAGTCTCACAAAGGCAAGGAAATCGTCCAGAGTGTAAAAATCACCCCTTTCCACGACCTCGTCCCACGGCAGTTGTTCTGGTGAACGGATGTTATCGTCGATTTCCACCTCTATGAGCCGAAACTCGTCTGTTTCGAAGACGTTGGGCTTCGGCCCGTCAAATTCTTCTTTCGATGATACCCAATGCTTTCGCTTAATGCGGTAGTTGATGAGCCATAGCGTTTCCAGACCCCCAAATCTTGCACCATATACAATGTAACAGCATAAGGAGTCAAGACTTCTGATCCGGGAGGATTCGTGAAGGCTCGAAGCCCATGATGGGTGGTATTGCCAGCCTACGTGCGGTATCTGTAGCAAGCCCTGGGTTGTGTTGTTCGGAATGACATCTTCAAACAATAACCGACTGAACATGTCAGGACCATCTGGTTGGAGAATAAAGAGGTCCTGGCTTGGAGACACGATAATACTGCGCTGCTGGGAAGAGTCGCTCTCTGGTGCGTCGACCTCGACATCCGAACGGCCACATCTCACCTTCGTCCGGATGGCTATGGGCTTGGTGGGACCGAGCACATCTCTCATAACACGATTTGACTGCCTACAGGCATTCCAGACACCCGAGTCGAGGAGGTACGTCGAAGGATTGTTTTTAGTCCATGAAGCTGTGATTTCGTCGAAGCCATTGACTCGACTGGACTTGGGGCCAAAAGCCCACCTGGGAGCGGTGAGATAATAGGAACCAACCCAAGGAGCTTCCGGAGCGTCGTCTTCATGTGCTTGACTTCTATGGTCGCTGCTCAAGCTGAAGATTTGTACACCTGCCTTTGCAGGACGAACGGCGGAGCTCCAAATCTCTATTTGTAGTTCTACCGGAAGGTTTCTGAAGCAATGGAATGAATCAAACATCCTGCTTATCATGAAGGAGCCGAGGATAACCCGCAAAAAGACGAATTGACTTGTAGGATTATCTAGTTCCTGTGACACTTCAACATCGGGACAATCGATCCTATAAAATCGTCAAAGCACTTCTAGAATTATGCTCACTAAGCCCGATAGGTATCGCAAAAAGGACTTTAGAAACCATGGTATGTTGGGATTGACCGCCAATGCAAGACGCTGGACAGCTTACAGTAATTGACGCCCATTATTGGCAGTACGACGATTTCCCATCACTGATTGTTTCTTCAGCGTATTTTTCTTAACATGTACGCAGAAAGCAGAAATTCTGGTCAAGATCGGGCCGATTTTCTTCTCTATACGTCTATCGATCAAGGTCGCTCCGGTTGAGCCTCACTGTGCCTGAGTTTTATGGCGCCATGCCTACGATACGATTCTTCTAACTCGTGGCGGGGTGACATCGCAGTTGTTGGGGATTCCACTACAGACTTGTTCTGCTCTGTCTGTGTTTGACCTAAAATCGCTATTTTTAGCCATCTTCTTGGGTATAAAGTGCGTAGTCTCTTAACAGTCTTCTGTTTACTTCAGCCAGTATAAGTTCATCATGAGTGCTTGAGGTAATTTCCTACGGTCGCAGAGACGTCGCATAATGATGTGCATAGGGACTGTAGACTGAGATACTAGCCAGCCGACAACATGGCACAATTAAGTCCATCTTTGCATGATGAGCCATTACTCACTTACGATGAGGCTACCTGTCTGTCTCCGCTACCCGCTGTTAGCGCGGTTCCACTGGAATTTTTTGAACCTGTGCGTTACAGTACTCTTACCTCAATCGTTACTTGGTTCAGCGGCTGAGCAGATGCCTAAAAGACTGAGACAGACACTAAAACATGAATGTAAGTCTCGATATGGAATATCGATGCCCCATGGTTATCGGAGATGATGATTTGATTACTCCTTTATTTTGAACCATGTTCTATTGAACGGGTAGCTGGATTAATTTCCCGTAGTGAGAATTGAAATTCCTGGTTATCGGAATGTTTTAGCGTGATCGTTTTTTTTCTTTTTTTTAATTTTTTTTTTTCTTTTTTGGGGCGGGGG
>LBNR01000071.1:0-31936 GCA_001262555.1 Fusarium nygamai | reverse complement strand
GGGGAGAAGTGCTGGAGTTAGCTTGGCAGGTTTGGCAAGAAAAACAACAACACAAGACTTTGTGTGCGACGACACCGCATTCAAGCCAAATGACGAGTTTTGCCACAATTTCAGCTACACAGCATAAATGAATCTTATACACATTCAATGTCTCATGTCGTCAATCGCACAAATCTGAAAAATAAATTATATTAATTATCAATCGGCCCTAACCTGCCTCGCTTGTCTCACCGCGTCAGTGCGGCTGAGGTTGCAATCCGCTCGTGACCGAAAATGGCAAGATCAAGATTATGTTAGCAAAAAACTAACAAATACTCCGAGATGGTCTAGGGTAGTTAACTCTTCTAGTCTATGACGCCACTCTTCACGCCTGAGCCCTGTAGTCCCGAGGTCGCTAAGCCCGAAAAGCGATCCCGCCCCGTTAATGTCCCTTTGCAGCCAGGCGGGTCCCAATAGAAGCGGGATTCCAAGTTCTCGGTGAGAGGATGACGGTATGAATACTCGGTCACCAATACTCTCACTTTTAGCGATAACCTGCTTATTTACTTTTGTCACCATCTTTCTGAAATTTTTGGGACCCGCCCGGCAGCCTACCCGAGAGTGTCTATGAGTCTGCCCAATGAGAAGCTTCGTTCATACAGCCAGTTAGTGAAGTACCCTTCATCATCATTTCTGTGCCTGCCAAGTAGAAAGTAGCTTCCTAATATTTTCTCCACTTCGCCCCCACTTCGCCAGTCGCGTCGCTGGCAGCCTCTTCACCTCTTCTGACGACGCGTGCTGGCCATTCCTTCCCCTCTTCTCCATCTTGCCTTTGTCCTTTTTCTAGCTACAGACAAAATTGGCAACTCGATTCAAGTTGACGACGTTGATAGCTTCAATGCCACGATGACTAGGTCAATATGATTCGGCAAAGCTTGATCCTATAGTGGCTAGGAGAAAGGGGCCAAAACCTCACATGGTAACACATGAAACATCGGAAACATTGGATATGAAAAACCGGCCCATTTTGGCCAATATTCTTCTGAGAAAAAGCTTAAATTTGAAGGGTTCGTCGTCCGATATTTGATGTGACTGTCCAAAGATTTATAAGGTCACGGCGATGCGCAAACCGGCAGAAGAATAAGCCTGCCTGGTAAGAGTCTTATTATAAGACTTCACTCTGATAGCACTCCACCTCTACACCACTAGACCACAAGCGTAGTACAGAAGGATTTTGATTTTCTCTCCCTAACCGCGGTGTGACTGCTGGATAGCTGGATAGCCCTTGATATTCTTTGAAGCGTGTACAACCGCTATCTATCCCAACAATAGGATGGCTTGGAATACCAGTGGGAAAGCACTCGAGCTGTTCATTATCCAGATCTGCGGTGCCATACTTGTCTACATCTCGGTATTTCTGCGGTTCTGGGCACAATCTGTTATTATGAAAGAGCACGTAATATACGACAAGTTGATGTATATATCTGTGGTAAGCTCACATTAAATACGACAGGTGTACCGCGTATAGCTGCACTATTAGCTCTTTACCTAGGTTTCCTCCCCCGAATAATGGCAAAATGACACTGACTGTGGACCCTTTTATCAGCTCCTCTATACTGCCCAGGTTATCATCATAGTACGCGGCATAGTGGACGGCGGAATTGGACAACATGCGGACGACATTGGCGGGGTAGAAGTTGTCAAAGGCTTCCAAACTTGGTATTTCGGGGAACTAATATATGCCGTACTTTCATGCTTCACCAAAACATCGGTAGTCCTGTATCTCCATCGCCTTTACATCGGCGAACCATCAAAAGGGGCGATCGTCAATAAGCCCATCCTGAGAATATCTTTGATCGTCTGCCTTGTCTGCGTCTGGGCTACGTCGATTGTGTTTTTCTTGACCAGCATTTTTCAATGCTCCCCAGTTGGCTATTACTGGGAGCAATTCAAGCATCCCGTCAGACCTGGCACATGTTCAAAAAGTATCGTACCCATTGCTGGTATAGTTCTTAGCGTTGTTTTGGCCCTCAGCGATTGGACCTTGGCTCTAGTAGTGCCCATTATGAGCTTATGGAAATCATGGTTGCCGTGGCAAACCAAAGCTGCAATCCATGCTCTGACGAGCCTAGGCGTACTGTAAGTGTTGTTTTACATTTTCAATTTTCTTTACGTCGGAAGCATCACTGGGGTTGAGCCGTTAAGAGCTCGGATGTTCGGGCAGCTCTCCCCTCAGACTCGTCTAGACGATTGGCAACGATGAGATTACTCATGGGGCTATGTTCGAGGACAGGAGGAGCCATATTGGTGTAAATTCAAAGTCCATTACATGACTGACAATACATGGATATGCCAGAGCGGGCGCGGCAATGATCGTACGCATTCCCTATATCAAGATGCTGGATCTTACTGAAGACTTTCTTTACGAGACAGTGTAAGATCTATAGTCAGTTGCTGTTATCTCATGATTGTTCACTCACTGGTATACAGAGATGTCGCGAAATGGACGGTCATAGAGGCAACTCTAGGAATTGTGGCCGGGTGTTTGCCAACCATTTGGCCATTATTGACAGCGATGAGATCCAGATGTGTCTCATCGAAGCTTGACTATGCGAATGATAAACCTTTGCAACATGGTGGTAGAGTCGAAAGAGGGACGAAACAAGACACCATTCAGAATAACCGCGACACGATTCTTATTCACACAGACTTCTTCCTTTCAGAAAGTTTTGTTAATAATTCCGATAATCATGTGAGACATGACCCAAACAATAGTTTTAGACATGACCAATGGCGTCCATAGAATAGACCGATATAGCAACCTGTCAGCTGTCATGACCGTAATGTAAAAGCTTAGAAGTCCTCAGACTAAAGAAGGGGGTACGAGGTATGAATACAAGAGACTTTTACTAATAATACCAACAAAACAAAACAAACGACTTGTCGTATGTACATGAATTGACATACCGCAGTAGAGTATTGGCGGCCAAATGACAAAGCCGACGGCTCCCGGATATTTGCACTATGAAATTGTCTCATACACTTGATGATCACATGCATCCGCCTCCTGATCCAAATGTCTTCTATGGCAGCTCACCCGTGCACATCTCCATCCAGGCTCCAGATATCATCGTCCGAAGTCTCCCATCTCAAAGTCTCATTAGAACCTCCGTTCTGGTAAGTACCATCATCGTCCGTGACGCTGTGTAAGCTGGTCCCTTTACTACTGTTACTGCTGGATAGCGTACTCCAGTCGTAAGGCAAACCGTCGTCCACATTTTTCGGCGGAGTATACCATTCAATCGTAAACTTTTGGAGTTGTGGCATCTTGGCAAAATAGGAGAGGCGCTGGATGTATTCCATCAATTGCCCGCACTCACAGTCCTGCCTTTCCACCTTGATCGTGAGGTCGCGCACTAGCATTTCGACCGCAACAGCATCTTCCCAATCGCCAAGAATATCATCTAAGAAGCGAGAGAATCCGCTCAAAGAGATTATGAATGAGTTCTCCTCATAAAACACCCTTCGAGCTTCTAGAAGAAGATGCTGTCGAGACTCATCGTTATTGAGGAATCTTTTTAGAAGAAGAAACCTTCCAATACTCTCCTCATCTGACCAAGCAATAGGTTCTTGCACCACGACTGGATCCTCCTTCACCAAATACTTACAGAGGACAGCGCGGCGGTCGTCTGATGGCATCTTGGAAATGTCATCGAGGGGTCTCCCACCTGTCAGTTGAGCGAGATCGTCATTAGCGGTCCGGAGCTGCATCTCTTTGGCCTTGTGGATCACTGAAAGTGGCTGGCAGATGTTAGCAGCTGTGACTTCGACAAGGATCTGACCCGGGGTTGCTTGATTGTCGATGAATGACCAGAAGATCACTCACCTGGGGAAACTTGTGTATGCTCTTTCCTGACTGGGAGAATGATTTCAAATGCGCTCGCATTCTTATTTCTTGCACGCGATGATATCGGGAGAGCTGGAGATTGAAGAAACCGGGAGCATTGCTATGGAGAGGCAGATATAGGCCAAACGAATGCCTCAAGAGTTCACGTCGGTTTCAACAATATAGATGATCTGGCAGTTATATGCTACAGCGCTATGGCCGATTTCATCCATGTTAGCACGTGTAGCTGCTCCAGAAGTCGAATTGAGCGGTTCCTTATCTGCACATCTTTCTTGGCTTTTATGATAAAGCCAAGACGAATTATAGGTTTGCCGTCCGACACAAAGACCTCATGCTGAAGCCCACAATATCGTAAAAAAGGCTGACTTGCGACAGTGGCGTGAACAATATTGGAAGAGATATTTATGGCCTACTGCTCGTTCAAGATCAATAGAACCGAGACTGGACATGTGAACAGCCTTCTGGAAGGCTGCCGAACATTGCCTTCAACCTTTGCTGTTTATGGAAGGTGTTGGCCATCAACGTGGCTGCACGATACGATACGGGCCACTTGCTTGCGTCGGCAGCGCACAAGACATTCGTACTGACATGCTATCGATTGAAGTGTCTCATTGAACACCAGAGGGGTAGCAGACCAGGGCTTTCAACATCTCGGTCAGATCTTGCTAGGAAATTATAGTACGAAGTGTAGCGTTTAATCACTCCTGCTGCAGAGCTGCCAATAAGGAAAGTTTCAATTCGATCTCTATGATATGTCCCAAGAAGTTCGGGACGATTGAATTATATATGATCTTATGTATACCACTACCACGTAGTTCTGTCTTGAATGCTGGCTCCAAGGACTGCAAAGAGGCAAGGAAATCATAGATGTTCATAGTAAAGCATATGAGAATATATGGAAGAAACTGCAGGATTACAAAAATTGTCCATTGTTACGTTACTCCTATGATCAAGTTACAACAGCCAACTCTCATAGGAGTACCGTTAAATCCTGAGAAGCACATGCCTATTCCCTCCGTTTCACTAGTCACTACTAGCTAGCCGCTGCTTATTTCGGTTCAGTTGAACCCCCCTGTAGATATCCTCAATGCTTGGCAAATCAGCGTCGTCGTCATTGTCGGGGGACCCGTTTCCACGTCGGGGGGAAAGTGGAACAGTTCTTGGACTTGAGCAAGCTACCGCATTCCTCTGTACAGCTATTAGAACCGCGCTTCCACATCCCCGGAATCATATACCTTAGAGCTTGCTTTCGATTTCATGGACCATTTCCTGCGTCGTGTCGCTCGTGTCCGTAAACTAGCTATCCATGATCCGTTGCTCATAGACTCTCCAGCACGCTCCGTAACAATGCGATCCCGTTGGGACAGCCTCCTCTTAGTTCGATGCGACTTACTATTCTTTCTGGTCTTGCTAAAATGCCGAACATTGCATTGTGCAAATGGCACGGTAGTAGCAGGGGAGATTCCACTGATTCTTCGTATGGTAAGGTGATGAAGGAGATTCTGGACGACTTTCATTGGTATCTTTTGGTCTGGGATGAAATATTGGAGAAATCGTCAAGATGATAGAGAAGAGGAAATGGATGGAAAATGGGGGAGGCTTGCTGTTATTTATAATGACAGATACTTAGCTACACATATTTCTTACCAAATACCTCTCCTCAACGAAACAAGGATTCTCTCTATAAGCCCCACGACGTAGTATTATGAGAGATAGAACCATAAGTCCGAAGGGTTTGCATGAAAGACCAAGATCCAGACGTCATACGCCCCTACCTGGTCCCTTCAGGAAAACGATGAGACGCCTATCAAGGCTGGGGGGAATGAGCCACCATTGATGAGAGAGAGTCATGTGATAGAGGTCGAGCGTGAAAGAATGTCTATTTACTTGAGACGCAATATCTGTATATAGTGACATCTTCCTTACAGATCTATCATGGCTTGAAACTAGGGATGTGTTTGCTGGGATGTGAACGCTCTGCCCAAATATATTCTTTCGCCACTATCAGCTATAGAAGTAATTGCAGACTACTGAGGAGCACATCTAGAGGTCAATCAACAAGACATTGTTGTCATCATTAGATTTGGACACAGTAGTTCAGCTAGGGTGGAGTTTAAGGGTACCTCAAGGCCCTCAAGGTAGTGGCTCTGGAGCTAGTCAGTTTCTTCTGTAAGCCACGCTTAACATCGGTTTGGTGGTTCCAAACTGTTTGATTAAAGTGCATATATTCCTTGTCTCCACTCAACGTCTTATTTGGCAACCTGATCCCCATAATCAATTCATGACCATCAACCTATCATAGCCTTTCATCATTTAATCACTCCATAGTGGTTTAAATACAAAATATGTAGAATGAGAAGGCCCATGGATGGAGAGGAGTAGATCCGAGGGCCTGTCAATCCCGCTTCGACCCTACCTTACCCGCTCCCCGTAGCCCAAGTGCTGCCACAAGCACGCAAACAAGCATTAGAGAAAAGAGAGTCCAAAAGGATGCGCGGTAACCTTCCAAGAGAGCCTCGGGGGACTTTGGGTTGATCTTTTGGTTTGCTACCGCTGCGGAGACTACCTGCACAATAGCCAACCCCAGAGCGTTCCCAAACTGCGCGGCCGTGTTGAAGACAGCACCAGCAACGGATTGATTCTTCTCAGGGAAAACCTCAGTAACGATAATGAGTCCGACGGTGAAGAGCACATCGATAGAAAATGGCAGAAGGATTTGTGCGAAGAAGGCACCGGCCCAATAGGACCAACTGGGATTGATCACGGCCATAAGAAGCGGCGATCCCGAGGAAAGTAGCGACGAGACCGCTACAAGCCAGACAGCAGGTATTTTGTGCACGATGAGGCCGGTCATCAGATTGAGGCCTAGTCCGACGACGGTACTGGGAAGGATGCGGATTCCGGCGTCGACAGCCGACAAATATTGGATCTCTTGAAAGCTGTGGGCGTATAGTCAGTAAAACATTCATTCAAAACGTTCTGACCGTTCACCTACTAGAGACTTGTAAGAAGATCAACAGAATTCAGCACTGCAAACGATAAAGCTATAGCAATACATATGGTAGTAAACGCAGAGTTGCTCCAGAAGCAATTAGGTATTAGAGCCGACATGCTTCTTTTGACTCGGTAATGCATCCAACCAACAAACAGTGGCAGGGTCGCCAAGCTGAAGCATAGGAGTGTAACAGTCCCGGTCTCTTTGATACGATGGACGTCCGTGCTGATAACCCTTGATCTGGTTAGTACCATTTTGGTTACAATTAGAAATACCTCAACTTACGCTAAGAAATAGGAAATCGAGGCCATAGACACCGAGGCGAGTAGTGCTCCGATCCAATCGACTCTGTATATCAAATCAACGAATATGTTTCGGAAACCGAGCGGCTCGGATTTTGGCAGTGACCATAGGCCGACGGCGGACAGGAGCAGGGTAACGCCTCCATAAAGATACCATCCCGAGCGCCATCCAACAGTATCCACGAGTACGCCACCGACGACAAGGCCAAAGGTGAAGCCTAGCAGCTGACTTAAACCCAGGCAAGCGAACGATATGTTTCGGCTCTGTCCACGGGGCTGAGTGTCAGCTACGAGAGCTACAGAACTGGAGAAATGCATCGCTATGGCAACGCCCTGCAATGCCCTCATAGTAATCAACTGCTGAATGCTCTTGATAAATCCACAGGATAACATAAACACGCCGTTGAGTATGCACCCCGAAAGATTAACGGATCGGGGCCCCAGGACATCAGCGACGGCACCTGAGAGTAGCAGTGCCGAAGCTGTGGCTAGTCCTTGAACTGATGAGGGCCAGAAAGCGAGCGACTGCGGTATATTGAGATCTGAGGTCAGTTGGGGAAGTCCAATGACTATGAGACCGCTGGATGCGCTCGTGGCGAAATTGACCCCGCAAAGCTGGAATACTACTGCAGTTCTTCTTATAAGTGTTAGCGGAGCTGCAGCACCCGTGCTTAAAGCCTGCGATGATTCGCCGTCATCAAGGATGGTTAGATGAACCTCAGCATGGTCTTTGAGCGGGGATCGCGACATAGAACTGCAGGGTAGAGACTCCATGGACGTCGATCTGTCATGCACAGTGTTGATGGGAGGTAAGTGATCACGATCCGCACGGAAAAAACTAAAATCGCGGGTGCCTTTGGTCTAAAGGTGTTGCCTCAGTTTCTTACTATCCTGTATCCGGTTCCCAGGTTGGTTGAAGGTCTTCTAGTACATCTTTGTGTCGTGGGAATATCACTTAGAAGTACAACCGAAATTGGATTCAATAGTACCAGCCACTGCCAAATAGTCGTGAAGGTGGCATACGCCTTTCAGATTCTGACAAAAATGGCTGCTGGGAGTTGTAGCTCATAGCCTGTCAGCAGGAAATTCATAATGCAAGTGCTACTGTACGCCGAAGATGCATACTTCATATTCATCAGGTCTTCAATCCATAATAGTCATATTCCTACCCTGTCTATTGTTGGATCTGAGCAAACCTTCCTATTTAGGGTCTTACGATCCATACATCTCCTTCCCATTCATTATACGACTGAAGCGGCTCGGGCTCTGGGTGAGGGGAATATCTTTAGAATAATACATACATGATTGTACCAAGTTAGAAACAGTCACTTACATGCCTGGGTACGTGTAAAGATAATGTAGAAGCGTTCAAAGCTTGTGTAGATTGAAAGCCACCTGGAGTCATTCAGAGTAGTAACCCCAGTTCTATCGATATGTCGGCAAAGTCATACGCCCTCCCCGACATGTTTGAATCAGCTTTGGTGCTTCATTACAGTACATGGTGTACTATTTATCAAATTGGTATTAATAGCCTGATCTGCATGGCCCAGTCTTGGCTGATTCATGTGTCAGAACGTATCATAATCGCATAGCACGACCGAAAATTGCATCCCAAGCCCATTACTGCTTACAAATGAGGCGAGGATGAAACCAGGCTTCAGGTAGCTATGCATAGGGCCCCTTGATTGGAACGACTGGGTTCAAGTTTCCCGTCTTTGGCAGCAGTCCGGGAAGTAAAAGAAAAATGAGAAAAGTATTCATAAGGCTAGGATCAAGCCGGCAACGGCCGTTCCGGGCGCAAGACAGGCGGCCACAACAGTAGCATCCAGCTCGATCCTCGAATAAAAGGCCAACTTGCTGATACGGCTCCCCAGCCATATTACCTAGGTCGACAGAATTTGTTCTGGCCCTGCAGCAACATGTCTTTGCCTTGTCTAGCACCGCTCGTCTCACGGCTACCTCATCTCTTTGACGGTAATAGCTGGACTGACCAGAATCAATCAACTCGGAGAAGGGTGAAAAATGCATTCCGATGGAAGAAGATTAATTTGCGGCCTTTCAAGAAGAAGCACCAGATGTATACTCAAAGACATGACGCAGACAATCTTGCAGCAAGTCAACAGGCAAATATGATGTATACAACAAGATATGGATCAAGCCGCACCACGAACAGAAGAAGCGAAGATGTTATCTCCTCTGAAGTCGTCCCCGTATCAGTTAACGTTCTCACAATACCGCGACACATCGATCGTGCATGCCAAACTGATCTACGACCAGCTTCGGCGCTCTCAACGTACGACCTGATCTCCGCGAATACTCTAGATGAGTGCACAATTCCAGACGGAACGCAGCCGCCTCCTCCGCCTCCGCCTTATGCGCCTCGACAAGGACCAAAGCAGTGATCAGCGTGAAGGGACACAGCGGGCGATACTGTGTACATTTATTAGGAGAAAATAGGCAAACTTGTTCTACAGCATATCATAAAGCTCAGATCAAATAGAACAACTAGGCGAAAGGAAAGATGCAGTTACAATGATGAAACAGGGCAAAGAATGTGCTTCCACTGATAGTATGGGTGTAATCATTGACATACCCTGAATTGTAGTGAACAATGGGCCACGGCCACTTGAAGTATTACTAGCTCAAGTAAACAGTGGAGGTTTAATGAGGCTAATGCGTAGTTCTAGTACGCGTATTAGCAGACTGTGGATTCCAGAATCTGGAATGGAAGTTGAGAGAGTGAGAGTTAGCATCCGCGATTTATTGATTTTGTTAATTGTCAGTAATGGTGCCTTTTCCTACATGTGTTTTAGCAGCGCACAACAATTATCCATCCTCTTAGATAGAAAATTGTGGAGTATCTTCATTACTACCGTGACGTCTCACCCAATGCGACTTCATGGCATACGGAAGTTCAATACCCATTGTCTTGTTTGAACTAGGCCCGTGTACGCACTATAGCGAATACCGTTTACAAAGCTCAAGGGCCTGGATAGGTGACCAAACACCAGTTAATGCGCTCAGTAAGCCCCTTTCTCTGGCCCTCCATGCTTGTCTTTGTTCGCATGCCGGCGTGGAACGTAATGAAGTCATTATGGCCTGGACAGATTTAGCAGCCATGTCGTATCGCGCTGACTCATGAAAAAGCCATATAGGGGAAAATGACCAAAAGTCTACCGCCGCAAGTGGACTTTCTCACACAGATGTGTGTACATTAGTCCAACCAGACAGTCCATAATTTGCCTTTACATTTGTACCCTCCCAGTTCACCCCGAGAGTATCACCTTGTCCGTGAGGCCGCATGAAATTCCTGTACTTTTAAGTTTCCTTCGACCCTCACCATCAACGAAAAACCATCTGGCAGCTTGTTTGTTTTCTCATCTACTCATCTCCTACTCATTTTGAGAGAGAAAGGCTTTTCAGGAAATATGGCTGAATTGGTTTTTGAAAATGAGGACTTGACTACCCTCAAGGGTAATGTTATCGTCGTCACAGGTACGCAAAATACTGCCCGCCTCGGCTCCCCACACCCATCCCCAGGTGGTCATGCTCATATATGGGTTGGCTATACATGTATTAGTTACGTCGGCCTCAGTTAACATTAAAACTCTTTCAATAGGCGGTTCATCTGGCATAGGATTGGCTACCGTGGAGCTACTTCTGTCAATCGGAGCCTCGGTAGTCAACGGTGATGTCCAGGCTCCAGAAAAGGAGATGGCAGGCGCATATGAGTTCATCAAAACAGATGTAACTAAATGGGAAGAGTTACTTGCGCTGTTTAATAAGGCGAAGGAGACACATGGCCGCATCGATCATGTTTTTGCCAACGCCGGCATTGGCCCACGCGCCGATTACTTGTCTACTCAACTTGACCAAGCTGGCAATCTAATGGAACCATCGAGCCAGAATCTCGACATTAACCTCAAGGGTGTCATTAACACGTCAACTCTCGCGATTCACCATCTGCGACAACAAGCTGAGGGAGGAAGCATTGTTATCACGGGATCCGCGACCGGTCTCCAGCGTTTTCGGGCCGTTGACTACGGTAAGTTGGGGAACGGTGTTCTCGGCGCTCTTTACGCTGGCTAATACCTATTAGCTACTGGCAAACATGGAGTGCTCGGTTTTGGGCGAGGACTTGTCCCGTTGCTTAAAGCCGCTCAACTTCCGATCCGGATCAACACCTTGGCACCCAGCTGGACGGATAGCAACGTTGTCCCATCCTTGAAGAGCTTGCTGAACAGCATAAACGTCGACGTACAACCTGCCTCTGTAGTAGCTCGTTGTGCTGTTTACCTCATGGCTGATACCACCATGAACGGACAAGTCGTCCATGTGCAGCGTGGCAAGTATGCTGAGGTTGATACGGCTGTTTTGATTCCTGCGTATAGGAAGATCAAAGGCGATGACTACCCGAGCGAGGATGAAGTCTTTGAGCGACTTGCAGCAGCGGCA
The DNA here is from genome assembly GCA_001262555.1 of Fusarium nygamai. Lineage (NCBI taxonomy): Eukaryota > Fungi > Ascomycota > Sordariomycetes > Hypocreales > Nectriaceae > Fusarium > Fusarium nygamai. Next base: position 20,298 of record LBNR01000071.1, on the reverse strand, counting down.
GCATAAGGTGTAGGTTATTGTACCGACGAAATAGGAATGAGTACGCAGCAGCAGAGAGAATTCTGTACAACTATAGAGCATGACAAGATACGACAAGAGAAAACTCGCGAAACCACTTGATCTTCTTTGTCCAAGGTGTAACATGTGATATAGAGCGTTGAACAGGACAACCATACCGCACTACGTCAGAAAACGTCTATTAGTTTATCGAGGATTCACAATCGCCCCTCATGGGCCAGCCTTCACAGAGAATCTGCATTCTCTAACACAATGTTACCGAATAGAGTAATAATTAGCTGTAGTCCTCCATCCATATCCGTGCCCCGGACTGGTTGCAGACGTGACACCACTTTTCGAATCCTCTTTGTAGTCCCAGGTGACCGTTTCAGTCAGGTTTCTGCAAGTCCTCGGGGATTGTAACCCCCTTCCCCAGCTCGAAGACGATATAGGGGTTAGGTTCCGCCTCACCTAGGTATTACTAGGATATCACTGCTTCTCGGTTCAGCTCGGTAGGCGCCTAAAAGACATGCCTCAATAGAGTCCATTTTCGTCGAAATATCTTGTAAACGTGTCTCTCCTATACATGAGATACACCAATAATGGCCATATATGGAGTACTAGGTTTCTAACTACCAAAAGTACCGACAGCCTTTGTCGCCAAGTACCACCAGCTAAAAAAGGACGAGTCCTTTTCATCCCTACTTCAGTATATCTTTTAGTGTGGAGTAAAAGAAACATTTCTTCTGCTTTTTCTATGGGATCTGTTTAATATAATCTGTTTCTGCATCCATCCATCATCGGGGTCATAAGAGGTAAGTTAAATCACATCAGTTTCTAGCTTCCACATCCGCTCATTCCATCCTAAGATCAAACAGGTATTCAACAAACATATTGCTTGCACTATGCTGGCTCATTACTTGAAAATGGCCGTCTTGGCCATTGCGATCCAGTCTATGCTTAGCGTCGCAGAACCTAACGCCTTACAACTGTATCAGAGGGAACCTTCTCAGAGCGACGTAAAATATGCCAACATGGTCTACTTTGTCAACTGGTATGGCAGCCCCAATTCCCATGCAATTGAAGCCTTGGCAAGCCTGCCGCAGCCATGGCCGGATCAGATTGAACGAGACGAGATACTAATCGTAAACGTATCTTAGGGGGATATATGAGCGAGATTTCCAACCACAGGATCTCCCCGCCTCCAGCATAACACATGTGCTATACGCTTTTATGAATGTGCAGGAGGACGGCACTGTGTACGTTCGCTCGGAAGAAAACAGCAATATCGGAAGCTTCGATCCTAACGCTTCTTAGATTCACGGGCGATACATACGCAGATTTGGAAAAACATTACGAAGGGGATTGTAAGTTTTTTCACACCTACAGCAAACTTGACTTCTACCGTCACCCACCATCTCTAGCGCTTGCGGTTTGCAAATGCATCTTGCATGGCAAACGCAGAACCCGTCAATCCTCCCTAGCTATTCCAGCCCGTTTCCCAGTATAACTTGCCAAAGCTCAAACTTGGATCAACTCGTTTGCTAACAGAGGACCTATCCCCTCTCTCTAGCTTGGCTCGAAAGCGATAAGGATAATGCGTTTGGATGCGTCAAGCAGCTCTTTCTCCTGAAAAAGGCGCACCGCAACCTCAAGGTCCTGCTATCCATCGGCGGCTGGACTTGGTCTACAAATTTCGCCACTACTGCAGCTAGTGCCGCCGGTCGATCTACCTTTGCCAAGTCGGCAGTCACTCTTCTGAAAGACTGGGGCTTTGACGGTATCGATATCGACTGGGAGTACCCAGCTAGTGACGAAGATGCAGCCAATATGGTACTCCTCCTTCAGGCGGTTCGGGACGAGCTCGATGCCTACGCTTCTAAGCACGCACCAGGATATCACTTTCAGCTTACCATCGCCGCTCCAGCGGGCTCGAGTCATTATAACAAGCTACGTCTCGCGGATCTTGGTCGTATAGTCGATTACATCAATCTTATGGCTTACGACTATGCCGGATCCTGGAGCTCTGTAGCTGGTCACAGCGCTAATCTCTATGCAAACACAGACCTTCCCCAGTCTACTCCATTCAATACTGATGATGCCGTCAAAGCCTACCTTGATGCCGGGGTACCTTCTCACAAACTCATCCTCGGCATGCCTGCGTATGGAAGATCATTCATCGGTGCATCTGGTATGGGGGAACCGCACTCAGGCGTAGGCCTTCCCAACAAGGCGCTAGGTAGCTGGGAGGCTGGTGTCTGGGACTACAAAGCTTTATCCAAACAAGGTCTCGAAATAATGTACGATGAGAAGGCGCAAGCATACTACGGCAAGTATCAATCTGGCGGAGGCATCTGCTCGTACGATACTCCAGAAACTATCCAGAAAAAGGTGTCCTACTTGAAGCAGCGAGGCTTGGGAGGGGCTATGTTTTGGGAAGCATCAGGAGATGGGAGAGGACAAGAATCGCTGGTGGGAACGAGCTTCAGATCTTTGGGAAATCTCGATCAAACAGAAAACTTGCTTGTTTATCCTGATTCAAGATACAGAAACATTGCTTCCGGCATGGAAGCGGGGGTATGATCTAGGGGGCAGTTTAGTGGCGGAATACATACATGGCTTAATGTGCAAAAGCTGCGACTTGATATCGAGTAATCTACATTGAGTGGGCTTCGAATGATGGAGACCCGTGCGTTTCGTACCAATCCTGATCATCTTGCGTGGTACCTAGGGCTTGAAAGAGATTCACAACTTTCAAGCTGCCATGTTGGCTAAGCTGCAAATGGGGACAAGCTAAAGGTTGTTGGCGGAATTTGACTTTGTCGTCGGCAAATGTACCTCTTCTCAATGATTGACTCTTACATTAGGTACTAGACATTATCACTTTCGACAAGCGATCTCACCTAATTACCATAGTTTGGTAATTGGTAGAAAAATGAATGGCAGCTCCAGTACGACACATAGAATTAGCACACGTTCACCGATCTAGATGTTCGTGGGTGGGGTAAGAAATAAACCTAAAGTCCGCCCAACTGACTTTCATATGCAACCTTCAGTTTAGGGTACATACTCGATTGACAAGCGAATATAGCCTCGAGTTGATGTAACGAAATTGTTAGGATAAGTGTAGTGTATGAACTGAAGCAGAAGAATCTCATTTGATCAAGTTTTAGATATCAGGCAAGTTAAGGGAAAAAACATGAATAGAGTTATTTCGTCCTACGAGCCAATCGCAGTTTCGAGGACGATAATTCAAGGTATATGATAGAAAGTTTGTAATAATTGAATAGGTACATAAGTTATTTCCAATGCTATCGAGAAAATTAATAAGGAGCCCAGTGAGTACCAGACGAGATGCTAGGCATACCAGACATTTATTATTCAACCTGCAATCGAGAAGACGACATGATTGCATGTCGAATGAGTCAGCCTCGAGCCGGCCTAGAATATCATTTGGTGCAACGTTGCGGCCAGCAGTACTAGTAGGTAGCCATGCTGGTATAAACCTTGCAGCTCGTCTACATAAGCCAGCAATTCTCACACATTAATTTGAATTCTGGAGCCTGTCCAACACCCAAATGGACCAGTCCCCGCCGTCACGAACAGTCCGGTAGAATGAATCGTTTATAATAGCCAATATGTGTGCCTATAAAAATCCTTAGGTATATAGCGGGGCTCCTATGATTTGTGCTCTACCACCATCTCTAGCCACGCTAGGATCTGCTCATTGACCTTGGTAGGCGATTCCCATAGTACCCAGTGAGACGCATCCACCTCTCTGCGAGTCAGGTTTTCAAAGTATTGATCCATGCCGTCGGACATGCTTGACGGTAACATTTCGTCCTGGGTGACAGCTACGAACAATGCCGGCATTGAGAATTTGAGGGGCTTCAGTAAGAGCCGTAACTCGTCGAGGTAGTTGTGTGCCCGTGTGCGATACCAGCGGAGTGGCCCTTCAAGTTTAGCCTGTCCTTGTAGAGAATATCTAGAGACGTAATAATCCATCTCAACGTTCGACAGCAATTGGGATTGGTTCAATTTGGGTAGATTGTGAAACAGAATGCCTTCTGCTGCATGGAAGCCAACTTCATTTTCTGGACTCTTCGCGCCAAACATTGCATTAAAAAATTGCCGGATCTTTGTTTCATCCGTTATCTCTTTATCAATCAGCGCGCCTTGGAACTGCAGCTGATACCTCAAGCTCTTCATGCCCTCGCGTTGCGTGACGTCATCGAGCGAACGATAGATGCGCGAGGGCGGGATGAACGGAGTGCCGACGCTAAAAATACCCTGGACCAGGTCGGGAAACCACAGAGCCGTGCGCCAAACGACCGCGCCGCCCCAGTCGTGTCCGCCGAGGATGATTTTTTTATCTTTGACGACAAGATTTGCCAGGTCTCTGATGTCCTCGGCGATGCTCCTCAAGGCGTACGAGCTTGGCTGACTAGGGGCGCTGGTAAGGCCGAAACCAAGCATGTCTGGCGCGATGATCTGATATCCATGAGATTGCAGACAAGGGATCTGATACCGCCAGCCGAAGGCCAAATCAGGAAATCCATGCAGAAGGATAATTGTCGCGAGAGGTTCGTTGTCCGGGTCGGCTTTCATGTAATGGTAAGTTTTGTGGCGGATTGTTGCTGTGTGCCATGTCACTCTAGAATCCTCGATCCCAAGCTTGTCGACCATATTTTCAAGTGGGGTATTTGAAATGGCTGGATGAATCCGTAGAGAATGGGCTACAAGGACCAGCTATAACGTCGGCATTGAATATGCTCGGGTTGTAAGCCGATGCTTTAGAAACAGCCTTGCGTCAATGCTGTCACTAGCAAAGCCCTCAATTTCGTCTCTTATAAGGTTTAGATCTAATCATATGAAGAAGGAATACGAGGCACGTCACGAAAGCGAAAAGTTGAAATCGACGGAGAGATGTATTCGGCCGTATCAGGCTGGAAGGTCATCAGAGCTCGCATTCGGACTATATTGTCACCATCAAAAAGTCGGACAATACACTTGCAAGTTACAGTATGTCATATGCTATTAATCTCAAGTAAAGAACTTATCTTGTCCGACTCAACGGCCATTTCTGTGTTGTTTTCCCTTGATAGTCTTTGCATACCTCGCCTAACGACTTGGTTTGGCCGACAGAGCACTACAGTAGTCACTAATGCTTACATTCATTTTCTTGTTTTTGTCTTCCGCTCTTTAAACCCCTGCTGAGCCACACGTTGTTGAAATTGGATTCAAATTACCCAAAGTCCATATTCAACCTTGCTGTGTGTCAACAGACGTCAACAGACGTGGAACTAGTCCCCTCATCGATACTCTACAGACAGGCAGACAAGCAGACATATGCGGCGACGGCTGAGATAGAGGTCTATGGTAATGGTGCTAACGATGATGAGTCTTGAGGTAGTCGGTCACCATGTTTGTTGCTATGTAGAAGAAAAGGAGAAGACGCAGATAGTCAGGCTGCTGGATACGGGCTTCCCCGGCAGAAATCCGCCAGATGGCTAATCTTGAAACTTAAAGTCATGCAACTCATTTTGGATTCGACTCGCCTCAGGACAAGCTCAAAAGACTACCAACCTCTTCTGGTGCGAGCAATGTCCTGGTGCACCTATACTAAGTCATGGATCGCACGGGCTTAACGTCGATTGAGAAACAAACACTGAAAGAACACGCCGATAGGATGATGGCTCAATGGGTCGCGCTCAGGGAGAATTTGAAGGTATGTACAATTCCAGGCAATGCTGGAGTACTGTGTAGTATGGCGTCCAAACTTCAGAGCAACTCACAACCGTACGCTTTCAGGAAGCCGATAGGTCGACTGTATCTAAGTTTTGCTTATATCTTCAGATCTTGGCGCTAAGTCTATATCCTGATTACAATGCAAAAGAAGCTAGAGAGCTATTGGCACGAGATGAGATATCCATGCTGCGAACATTCTTTGAGAAAGATGACGGGCCGGATCCGGAATCAGTCGATCACGCGCAAGCCGATCACATAATAGCACTTGCGCATGGCTTATTTGAAGCGTGTGGAGGCCAAGAAAGTGCCTTTTGGGATCAGTTCAACAACCAGTACTCATCTTTTAAGAATCAGAGCATATGTGGTTTCATGGTTGACGCTACGGGTATGAATTCCCTTGAAGAGGCCCATGCTGAACAGCTTTACCATGCGATATTGAAATCCAAGCTACTTCCGCGAAATGTAACCTTCAGCTTTACTATGTTTTCAGAAAGTGTTCAGAATTGCCAGAATGTTATCAACCCAGAATGGCATCAGAGAGCTTTCAAGCGATCGAGCTGCGGGAAAGAGCCATGAATGTGCAGTTAAGGCTTGGTCCAAAATTCATCACCAAGCAAAGTGCGGCCGGAAATGATGTTTATGGGAAGCCAGGCCTATTATGGCATATTAGCCAATGGAAATAAAGCTAGGGAAGTAGAAGACTCCACTCTTGCAATGACCTTGAGAAGGGCTTGTAATGTGTGCATTGTATGTACATACAAATAACCGCGAGAAGCCATTCAGGAGCTATCAGCCAACATACAAATGTACTAGCGATATTACAGCACGGTGGCCTTTCTTTGCAAGACTTCCATGCACTCTTAAATGGCGCTAGAACTACGATATATTGTTTCCCATGTTACAAATCTCTAGCGCACTTCGTTAAGAAGTCTTGTGCAGCTATGATGGTTGTCTCACTCAGCTTCTCCATCATCGTTGTCTGCACGTGCCTGTCCAAACTGATTCACCTATATACATATGTTGGAACTGTGCCGCACGTCGCCCTCATACTCTTCCTGCCATCGGTTCTAGTTCCCGACATAGTGGTTATTTGTCTGTCACGACTATTCCTGCCCCGGAAAAGGACCACCATCACCTACATAAGCCGTTTGTTAGGCTGCGCTTTCGCGTATGTGGTAAACGTCTATAATTACCTTTAATTAAATGCTTATGAACTATCAGGCTCATCCTGCTCGTCGCAACAGCTTTCCATGCAACATTCTATTACGAGACTGGCACCGAGGTTACGTGGACAAATGCACAGAGATATGTTCGCGATAAGGATGGCATCAGACTTTTGCTCAGTGGATCCAATTCCGCTATCGTCTGTGTTATTCTCATTTTAGGTGTATCGTGGTTTTCTCAGACGCGTCTGTACCAGTACGCTGGCAGGTTTCTGAGCATGCTTACGGCACCATTGTTTCGAGGTAAATATCCATGACTCCACATTGTCTCCCGCAGAAGCTAACTTATAGCTCTAAAAGCACTGCAGATCTGGAACATGTGCAAACGCCGTCGTGGCTGTCACAGCGTCGAGGACGCGTATGACTATCAGAGCTTCATCAATTCCCAAACCGGTAACAGCCATGGAAAAGTCTATCTTGACCTACCGCCCCAAGCCAATACCGGGAGCTCGCGCAGATACCCCAAGATTCTGGCCCTGGCTATATTCCTCTACTTAGCCTTGACGGCCAGTCTCCGTCCATCCTCACCATATTCTCAAATGTCGGCGAGCCTACCCATCACGATGCTGCAGATGATCGGCTCGCACAGTGACAGCCAGGCCAATCGCTATACTTTAAACAGGAATCCCTGGCCCTTTCCGCAACTCATCCATACGACAAACTGGGAAAAGCCCAAAGGGTACTTCAAAGGATGGGCACCAGGTGATAACAGCATTCTGGCCCAGTTGTATCGAGACCGTCTACCGACTTGGTTACCGGAGACACCTCCTGCTGGATTTTGCAAATGGCTACCGTCAAATCACTCGAACCAAGGGGATAGAGAGGTGGCGGATAGTGGTGGCGCTGGTCGTGTCTGCCACGAAACAAAGGTCGATGGTATGTTCTACAATCCAGTGAACGACCCACTTCGGATCACCAATCAAGATGAAAGCATTTTGGGCATCCTTAGTGATTCATTTAGGAATGGGACAGTCAAGATCAAGCATATTGCTCTGATCATGCTGGAAAGCACTAGAGAGGAGCTCTTTCCCCTACAACAGGGGTCAGACATTCACAACATCATCCTGGAGTCTTATAAGGGACGAAAAGACGGTGATGATGTCAATGCGCTTTTATCCCAACTAACTCCAGTGGCGGAGAAGATCACTGGAAAAGCGAGCTGCTGGAAGAAAACAAATGGTTCGGATCTCGCCAAGGTACCAATACCAGAGTGGAATGACACAACGCAGGATGGTTACGGTGGCATCAATGTCATTGGTGGTTTCGCTGCCGCTTCTCTTTCGTTCAAGAGCTTGGCTGCGACTCACTGTGGAGTCTGGCCTATGCCTGTCGACGGCTTTCAAGAGTCCGAAGCGCAGAGCTACCAACCTTGCATCTCACAAATCCTACACCTCTTCAATCAGATGAAGGGGAGCGAGTCGGCTTCAAACGACTTTCTGGAGCAGAAATGGCTCACAGCCTTCTTTCAATCTATAACAGACAAGTATGATCGCCAGGACATATTCAACAATGAGATGGGCTTCGAAGAGATCGTAGCTAAGGATGTCTTGGAACAAAGAGCTAAGGCACGGTCCGGTTTGGAAGAAATCAACTATTTTGGATACCCTGAAACAACTTTAAAGACACACGTACGAGAGCTCATTGAGAAAGTGCAACGGGAGAAGAAGAGAATGTTCTTTTCCCATTTCACTAGCACAACCCATCACCCTTGGGGACTACCTCGTGATTCCAAAAAGATCGAGTATGTGAATACACAAGGGAATATGGGATGGCATAGGGACTTCAACAGCTACTTGAATACTGCGAGGTTCCAGGATGCATGGCTCGGTGAGCTTCTGCAGTTATTCGAACTACACGGCATTGCCAACGAGACTCTTGTGGTCCTTGTCGGAGACCATGGGCAGGCGTTCAAACAGGATATCACCACCAGGACCGGAACCTACAAGAATGGCCATGTCAGCAACTTTCGTGTGCCCATCACGTTCAGGCATCCACATATCCCTCGCGTGCAGTACGAAGCGAATGCAACTTCAATCTCCATTCTTCCCACGATCTTGGACTTGCTCATTAACACCGGCTCGCTTAACCGTAAGGACATGACCATAGCATCTGACCTCCTTCACGATTATGAAGGACAATCGCTCATCCGGCCATATAAGAGCTCTTGGAACGGCCGTCGTGCATGGAACTTTGGCGTCATCAACAGCGGGGCGAGTATGCTCTCAGTGACGTCCGCAGATGCGCCCTGGAGGCTTGTCATACCTCTTGACGGTGCATCTCAGTGGAGATTCACCGACTTGAAGAACGACCCGCTCGAGCTTGAGCCTCTTGAGAAATGGTCAATGGAACAATTAGTTGGTGATGTGAGGAATCTCTATGGCGAGGAAGCATCGCAATGGGTTGTACAAGCTGATGCTGTGGCTCAGTGGTGGGCTTGGGAACGTAAAAGGCTCTGGGGATACAAGTCTATGAAATAGACCAGAGCAACCAGTCCACGGTGGCTCTTCGAGGTTAATGCTTGTAGCCCAGTGGATTTTTTATTATCAAGCACAAAATGTTGCATTTGACGTGGCCGTCGATGCTACGAGGTACTGTTCAAGACATTCTGTTGTTGCATACATTTGTAGTGTTACAGATGGGTATATTTGTTAGACATTACGTGTATTCGGTTCATTGCTGTGAATTAGTGTATTGTTGTTGTGTTCTGCCCCTTAGAGGTTTTGCCATTTCGGTTGTAATCTTAAAGTATCCTTGCTTGCACGTGAGACCCCAGCACCTGTTCAACAATATTTTGATTACCCGGCCACATCTAAACCATAGTTAAAACGCCACTCGGCGATCCTAAAGCTTTCTTCAGGTAAGAGCCAAGCACCAAGAGAGTCAAGTAAGATGGAAAGCATCCGGATACGTTTTGAGAGTTTGACTGCACACTTGAAAGAAGGAGAGCATTGCAAGGACGAGTAGTCAGCAGTTTTTATTACATTACTGGGCCTGGGGAATTGAAGAGATGGCATGACAAGGTATTGACATCCACACAGCCGGCTCAGAGGCGTGTTACGTTAAAGATCGCTAGTTGTACGTTTAAATTTAGGAGAGTAAAAGGGATTTAAAGTCCTCGTTGGATGATGAATATACGGAGTACTGAAGCATTAAATCGATGCTACTGTGGCTTGTTGTGGCTGAGATGATTCCGTATTGGGATCGGCTAGACTGAGGGAAGTATTTCTCTTGTTGTAGGTTAAAACCCAGTTTTCAATAAGCTCTCTTTTTTTCTAGCCTTCCTTCTTCTTTTTCTTCGATGAGTTCTGCTCCACAAGTACTCCGGCTGTAGAACGTTTTAGACGGACCATTCGTATGAAAGGGATAGACTGAAATAGCTATGTTATAGAACACCTACAAATAATGCCTAGGGTACGTAGCTTACAGGGTCCCATTCCGGACGCAAAGCAGGGGCTTGTTGCGTACCATGCGAATTTGTCCAGAGAAGTCTAACCGGCCCAAAACTCCCACCTAGCAAGCTGGTAGTTAACCTGTTTTATTACCATCTCTGCCTGTCATGTCGTCTAGATTATTTTCACTGAGTTATGCCACATTTCTGTCTAAACCCTTTCCCCGTGGCCTTGTCCCCGCTATAGCTGGAAACAACTTCCAAGAAACGAAATGGCACTTCTTACCTTACCGCCAGAACTTTACTTCATAATTGCTACTTTCCTCGAGCCAAAAGAACTTGCCACTTTGCTTCGTACTAGCAAGCAAATCTACCCCATCATTGACGACATCTTATATTACCGCGATGCGAAAAGCGACAGCCCAGCTGCCCTACTCTGGGCTATAAAGAAAGGAAGGTTAAATACGGCCAGGAAAGCCATCGGCGCTCACAAATGGCAATGTATTGCCCACGACATAGAGTGCGAATGCACAATCCGATCGACATTAAACGAAGCCCTTTGCCTAGCATCATCTGGAGGGCATATACATATCGTTCAGTTTCTTCTCGACGAAGCCGCCGATGCTGGTGCACAAAGAGGAGGGCGCGCAACAGCCCTACATCTAGCATCATTGCATCGCCATGAGAAGATTATCCAGATCCTACGCGCTGCTACTAGTTGAAATATAGTGACTAACTTGAAGCCCTTCCTGAGTTCCAAAGTCGCCTAGTTGGAAACTTTTTGCCAGCATGTCGACGATTTTTTGTGAGAGCGAATGCTGCTTCAACATTTTGCAGTGAGGTCAAATAGCTGTTGGTAAAGCGGGATACTCCACTTATTCGAGAAGACCTAGTCTGAGCAAGCTGTTCACTGGAAAAGTCTCATACATTCCGATATATCCTAAACCAATAGGATCAAAGCAAGGGCACCAGGACTTCAGGCTCTTGGAAGAATATTCGTCGTAGCAAGTCGTAAAGAATATATGTTTTTGGCAACGTCTCCTGATGATATCGACGCCCTCAGGGGTCGCCTGTCCACAGGAGGAGCATCGTTGGGCTGAGGAGGGTAACGTTCTCACATATTCGGATACCGCAACACACTGAAATAATATCTCTGGAGTTGAGGTATCATCTCCCTTTTGTAAAGCTGCAATCATCGAGATTGCTTCATCATATTCTTGCCTGAGACATTCCTTGAACTGTCGCAATGCTTCTACGCGATATTCTTCAGGCGAGTTAATCAAGGCCCAAACAAACACCCTTTGGATGTACTTCTATAAATCCAGTCCATTTTCAGTATGTAGGATGTTAAGTATTTTTTGTCATATGTTTCGTGCAACACGTCCCTCGTGTTCAACCTGTCATAGAGGGCGTATGGGTTAGATTTCCACTCTACCAGTGACCAGCTTCCCGAGTGCCTGCTCATGTCGTGACAAGGTACTACAACACTTCCTGGCCAATCCTGCTTTCAATATACCGACAGGGAATACAAACAGACTATATATCCTTGAAAATAGTTTTTGCGGCCTTAGAGCCCAAATCCGGAGTCTGCTAGGGTAAGAAAGGGACCCGCCACGACATGGAATTTGGCTCTACCCCTTCTCATGTGCAGCTGCGCCGCCAAGTGGACATTGCCCATAGGCCTAGAATTGTGGCCATATGGTACTAACATGCCTAGACTTGCTTGGGACGTTATTAGTTGAGTAGAATTCAACAAAGTGCCAGCTTTTGGCCTTTTCCTAGGAACTATTATCTACCGTCCAGAGCATGCACACAAGGGTTCGCTACTACTACTAATCGTTCTGAGGCTAAGAGCTTAATATGACCTTTCAAAGTGTATATACATCAAGCGCTTGGCAGATTGACTATCTAACGTCGATTATGGTTAAGCCTCAAGGCCACTCAGCGCACCATCCCATGAAGAGCAGTAGCTCCATTGCACCCAGAGGCTCTTTATCCAAAGGTGCACAAGTTGGGATCATTATTGCCGCAGTGATTGTTGGTCTGCTGCTCATTACATTTTGTTATTATGCGATACAAGGTTCGTTGTTCGTTCATTATAGAGAATCTTGTCATTCCGATATATATGAAGGTAACTGAAACTTTTTGTAGAACGGCGTCGTGCACGGAATGAACAAGATATCTTCAGTTGGAATAGAGTGACTTGTAAGACATTAAGTGCTGCCGTTCACCTCTGGATCTTTCTCCCGGTCAGCCGCGTGCTGAAACGACGCAATGCGCTCAAGGATGATTATGAAGAGAAGTTATCGCTAGAAACGATGGATCGTGGCCAGATCAGGACCAAACGGGAAAGATTCTGAGGAGAGTGCTGAGAATTCTCTTGCCCAGATGGATCAAGTAGCTTCAGACACCCTAAAGTAAGACTATGGCCCCGGGGGTCGCATATAGCTACAACCCAAAATCGTGCGTCTTTGGTAACACATGTGACGAAGGTTAACTCTCTAAGTTCTTTCTAATGGCAGCTGTGAAGGCCCGTTAGCCTCAAGAATAGTCAATTTAGCTACCTGAGCCCTAGAGAGATTCTGATCCTATACACAATATACCGGTATCCTAACACAATTCAATTTACACACTTCCAGGCTTTTATCACCTTTGGGCAGGGAGAATCGGGTCTTGAAAGATCAACCCAACAGATGTTAGCTACACCTCGGCGCAGCCGAGGTGTCAAAGGTGCCCTTTGCGGGTTTCGAACCCACTGCCTCCTGCGAGCCGCTGCACCAAAGTGCTCCCATTGGCCTCACAGCTGATGATCATCGCGCTCCACGCGGGCGGAGGCAACGTTGTTAACAAGAACATAGGAGTTTGGTAAGTATAAAAACACGCTTGAGCTTACCGGCAATTAATGAAGACCAACGAGTGCATCATCATCCTTAACTCACGCAGTTAAATATTTCCAAATTTCAATTCCAGCCCCAAAAATTCTTTTGCAACGTGACATCGGAGAGCCACGCCATGAGCTACGCCGACCCATATCTTGTCGAAATGTGAGGTGTTTGGATCTTCCTGGGTAAGGTTTTGCAGAACGGAAATAGGCTCTCCTAGTGATTCCATAGATTTGCCGATAGCGACAGTCTAAATACGAATGAGCTTTCCCAAATCCTACGCCAGAAATGCTTCAAGACTCAAGGCAGAATGGGTCCTTTGTGGCTAGACCAAAGAGTCAGAACCAAGCGCTTTTGACCCATTAGTGTTTGTTATTTGATGTATAACCTCAATACATGATAGTCTGGAGAATGAATCATGTCGTAGTATCATTGGATTTTGGTGGAACACCAATGTAAGTACCTTGCTCTTTGATTTTATACGCTTGCAACAGCTTCTCAAAGTTGGAAAATACGGGAATCCCCCTTCCATTCAGGATTCAGACTGTTAGTGTAAAAGTCCTAGATTTAAAGTTCAAATTCCTAGACGAAATCGTCTAGAGATACAAATCCTAAACTCTCATCTCAATAAGAACAACCAAGTTTCATAAAATATATTTCACCGTGCATTACTGCGCAATATAAACAACACTTAGGGGGCTGGAAGGTCCCAGTGTTAAGTAAAGGGATACATTATGGGTAGTTAACTATTAGAGATGCCTGAGAATGTCTTATAAGCTCTTGAAACAGTATGCACCGATCTCCGAGTCTGCTTACGGTTTAGCCGGTCATCATGGTACGTAGCAGACACATTATTCCATTGAAATTGTAACCTCCTTCAGAACCAATCCAATTACAGAGACAGATATGAAGCCAAGATCCTTGCTTTTGTTGCTCCGTTGTAACCATAAGACATTGCTACAAGGGTCTGGCCATGGACTGTGCGCCTGTCTCACGTTGACCTGGGACCGCAGGCTAGTATTCCCCACTTGGCGTAATTTGTCACGCCAATGATAACCTCCTCAGGAATCAATTTTGAGGCGCGCAGCGCCTGCCGGATTTTCAAGTGGCCGCCCAGCGCCCCCTAAAACAAGCGTAGGGATGGTTTACAGCAACCTATAAATCCTCATATCTTCCCATGCTTTGATTCACAACTCGCCCCCTCAAACACTCGCACCTTGTTACGGCGTCTGAGCCTTTCGCCACGACGCGATTGGGTGTAACACGAAGCTCGCTCGATAAGGACGAATTGCTGAGTTGTAGTACAGAACGTCACGAACCAGGCTCGACAATCAGACCAGGCCAGCTGGAGAAGTCAACTCAACCAGGTCTCCCAACTAGGATGGCAGTCACCAGAAGCTCTAGGACGTCTTCCTCTACGTCGTATTCAAAGAATGTCAAACCTTGCGACGTTCACAATCAGCCGCCCGCCAATTTGTTCAAGTCCATCTCCACCGAGCCGAATTCGCGACGATATCCTTTTCGTCATCCAGAACGCAGAAGACCTGGGCAAGGAGTGACCCTTCATTCTACAGTAGCCAGGCCTACCCCATCTTCCAAGAAGTTACTGGCCATACCGACAAACTCTACTGTTGGTGTGAGCCAAGCTAGATCACATCGCCACAGCAACTCAGATCTTTCCGAGCATTGCAAGCGATCATTCAAACCCATCGATAACCACCGGGCCAAACGTCGCATGCGAAATCTCAAAAGTTTTAACATGGCATGCATACGTTCCGCCAACAAAACTTTGGACATATGGGAGAGCTGGGATGCCACCTATAGGGAGTCGCCATATGAGATGAAGCGCAACGCTGCTCTTGTGACTACAGCCATTCAGACTTTCCATTATTATACTAAGAATTTTGAAGATGTGGCAGGAGATAATAAACCAAAGCTTTACAAGCATGAGACCATTCAGCGGCTAAATAAGAGTGTACTAAGGAGGTTACCGGGACTTCCGATAGTATGATGATTCATACTTTTGGTGCTGGGTCATCTATTTAGGAAATTTATGTACTAAAATTCGATTTGTGTGTTGTCGGACAATCAGCAGACAGCTTGCCCATTTTGCCTCTCCATCGCCGTCTCTTACCGTCATAAGACTAGAGCGAGCATAAGTCCTGCCTGTGCTGAGCACAGAGATTTCTCTCTTCAACAAGACCAAGAACACCTATTTGATTGTACTGCATAAGTTTAGTTGAAATAGGTTAAAGGACGTCCCATTAAACCACCGTTGAATACTCGAAGCAGAGCTAGGCTGTCCACTAATTATTTTCTACAACAACGAAAGTAAACAGACCAGGGCTTAGAGGATAAAGAAGAATACAGTAAGCAGAAAGGATGGCGCAGGAGAAAGCACTAACAAAAGCATATCCAAAAGTCCACCTCCGTATGTATACGTAAAGCAATGCGGGACTTTATCACGTAGAATGCTGGATTGGTTGCCACAATCAATACAGACTGACACTTATCCTGCTCACGAGATGTTCGCTGCCATATGGGCTCGTTGGCGTAAAGCAAATGAATTAAGGTGGGGGAGCTTACGAATTCTTCACGTTGCCCGGCGCAAGGCGGGAATGTTTTCAGAGCCTTCGGGCAGTGACTTGAGAATCATGGTACTAAGTGAACCAGCGGCCGTTAATAGGCAATAGTCATAAATTTCTAACAGTTCTCTTCTCACCACCAGCTTTTATAAGTATGCGTGCATTCCATGCTACACTGAGGGTCATAGCAACTCAGCGCTGTCAAAGACTGATCGTACCCTGTCTAGTATTCTAGTTCTAGATTTGACCCTTTGTTCCTCTGTTACACATGCGTCTTATCTTTGTATTAGTCGTTCTGCTAAGGAGCTCATTCGCAACTGTTCCATCCTCTCATAGCCGTTTCTTCACGCCAGAAGGGTTCATCAAGGTCGACCCAGGAGGGCCCGAGGACATTGAAGTCGCCCCCGACAATTTGCTCTCTGAAAGGCACTCCAAGAATACGAATCCTGTTCTAACAGGCCGTGGCTTAGACTCGCGTGCTTTATCGATAAGACTCGTTAATAATTTCGATAATAGTAGTGTAAAAGCCTATATAACGGGTTTAGACTCCGGCGGCAAGGTCTTTTTCGCCCTCCACGACGGCAAGCTTATTTATCCTGACGCTAGAGGGTCTCGCCTACCTGTAAAGGTCACAAAGGAGGTTGCCATATCTCTACCTGCGAAGGGTGAATCCCTAAGAATTACACTTCCGTCCTTTATTCGTTCTGGTCGTATCTACTTTTCGAATGATGACCTGCAGTTTTTTGTCGTCGACAGGGATAACGGTAACAGCTTAGTTCAGCCTTCGGTCACAAACCTTCGAGATCCTAACGCAAACGTGAGCTGGGGTTTCGTAGAATTTACTTATATCAGAAATCTTCTCTACGCCAATATAAGCTATGTGGATTTTGTTGGTCTTGTTCTTGGTATGATGCTTGTTGCAAAAGATGGGAGTACCCAAACTACAGCAGGACTCAAAGCAGATGCTGTCATCAAGATCTGTGACGACCTGATTAAGCAGAGAAAGATAGACAATCATAAGTGGACCTCGCTCTGTATTGCAGACACGGCTGGAAAGCCGATCCGAGTGTTATCTCCCGGTAATCAGCATGATGTCGATCCCGGGATATTTGGAAGTTATTGGAAGCCCTATGTTGACCGTGTTTGGGAGAGATACACCACTCGGGATCTGATAATAGACACGCAATCTACAGCGGGCATGATCAAATGCAGGGTTGTACATCACAAACTGAAATGTGACGGACACGAGCGCGGACTCCCTAAACCTGACGATAAAGACATTTGGGGCTGCAACAGTGGACCTTTTGCTATCTCAGAGAACGATAGTCTAAGTCATACTACTATTGTTCCACGTTTGTGTGCTGGTCTTGTACGATCTACTTTGTTACTCGATGGAGGGTTTATGCAGCCGAGCTTGGGTCAGACATCATACTACACGGTAAACCCTACTAATCACTATAGTCGGATTGTCCATTCATATGAAATTGATGGCAGAGGTTACGCATTCTCTTACGATGATGTTAATCCTAACAATAACGAGGACGCATCTGGCGTGGTGAGTTCTGACAACGTCCATCTACTGACCATTCATGCTGGCGGTCCGCTTTCAAACTACTCGTCACATCAATAAATGAGCCTTTGGCATTTGTCGCTTGGCTCTGAAATATATTCCTGTTAGTTCATTTATAGCAGTTAGACTTACATGAGTATAAAACATTCAAAAATCAACTTGTTTAGGGGGGCTGAAATTTGCAATTAGAGATCTTTGATTGGATGGAGAGGATGTAATATATGGAATTTTTATGACACTGGCAGTCCTTTGGGTTGTCTCGGTGGCGTGTGCATATCCGTGGTGGGGGCTACGCGTTAGTTTACAATAGCAGGTACTTAGGCTTACAGCGAACCAAGCTGGCATTTGATAGTAGATTTTCATCTGTGACTATCTAGTGTAGGTTAGTGACCCGGCGCGATCTGGATTTCCGCCTCGATATTCAATTCATTCAACTTGCGAGACGCATGATTGTTTGGTCGGTGGTGATGGATTGACTGAGTTGATATATCATGAGCGTTGCCATGAGGCACGTATTTATGAGTGGATGTTGTGTTGATTGAAAGTCAAGTTAAGTAATTACCCGTTGGCTCATGCCGCGAGGCGGGGCGAGCCAACTAAGCAAGCTTAGTTGGGCCCAAAAGTGTGAGACAACCCCTCACCGCCGGCTGTCGCGAATTTCATTGATTTTCTATGTGATTTTCATGCAAATCTAGACGCCAATTAGTGAAAAAAGTACCATTCCTGTCCACTTGCATTATGCCGTCAATACCTAACATTAAAGCTGCTCAGGCAGTGGTTATTTCACGCCAACGACTCCAAAAGGGCTTATCTCGTGATGCTTCCAACAGGCCAAAGAAGGCTCTCTCTCTCCGCGATGCTGAACGACGATATCCCGGCTCTAAGAGGCCGTCTATTGCTCGGATTATCAAGCAGCTTGAAGCTGCTAATACCCTTGATTATGAGCTAGTTATTCAGCCAAATATGGGCCGGCCGCGACTTCTTTCGGATGATGAAGATGAGGCTATCGTGAGCTTTGTTATGTGGATGCAGAAGTCCGGTCTTCCAGCTTCTAAAAGCGAGATTGTGGATGCAGTTAACACCATAAGAAGCCGCCGTGATGCTGATGCCAAGCCGGTTGGGAAGATGTGGTACAGGCGCTTCCGTGACGATCACCCTGAGCTTGATACCTCGATATTGAAGGCGAAGGAAGCGGCGCGCTATGAGTATGAGGAAGCCGGCGTAGAGGAGACGAAGCAGTGGTTCAAGCGGCTCGATGAGGTTATCACGAGATACGGAATCAGCGCCTCGGAAATCTGGAATGCTGATCAAGCAGGTATTAGAGTCGGAATACTGCGAGAGCGAGTACAATGCCTCGTTGTACGTACTAATAAGAAGGCGGCAACAGAGGTATATTCCCCTAATGATCGAGAGACTTGTACCGTGATCGGTACAGGCAACGCCGCCGGAGAGACTACTCCGCCGTGGCTTATCTTCAAAGCCTTTCCAACGCTCGAGTGGGCAAATATAGAAGGCGATCTCGAGATGCGGTTTGCACAGTCAGATACAGCGTTCTCGAATGGCGATATAACGCTCGAGTGGGCGAGAGACTTCAACCGGAAGTCTTGGGATAAGTCTGCAGTAGTTCAACATCGTCAGCTGGATTTTGAAGAGTGGTTTGGGTGTAATGAGCACCTAAAAAGCCCTTCTAATGCTGCCGCTTCATATGACAAGCCTCCGGGCACGGAAGGAAAGGCTGAAGAGGATCTCGTGTGGCGGTTGCTTGTTATCGACGGCTTCTCCGGTCACGGCTCTTTCGCCTTTCGAGAATACTGTATAAAATTTAATATCCTCGTTGCCTTTCTTCTTCCTCATTCAACTCACATACTTCAACCAATGGATCTTGGTGTTTTTCAGTGGTTAAAGAATGCACACCAAAAAAGGCTGCGATATGCTTTGCGGAAGGGAAATTTGAGCTTCAACCGCCGTGACGTTGCCGGCTCCTTCAAGGTATGTGTAATCATCTTCAACCTTCTCTCAAATACCCCACTTTTCACATACTAATCCTCATCATCTCAGGAGATCTTTAATGAAGGCTTCACACCGGCCCACATCATCACAGGCTTCGAAAAGTCAGGAATCGTCCCGCCCACCGAGGTGCCTGCAGTCAGCTATCTTTTAAAAAAGAAGCTGAAGACGCGTAAGGCTATTGATCCGGCTTTGTCTTCGCTTTTACCGGCAGAAAATCGGTTCCCTTTGGCCTCTGATACAGCAAGAGATATCAGCAACCGCTATTACGATATTTTGAGCTCCCCAACGCTCAGGGGACTGGAGTCGGTCCGGAAGATCGTCAGTTAAGCCATTGTGCTTGAAGCTATCGTGAGGAATCACGTTGAAGATCGCCAAGGGCGTATCGAGAAGAGATATCACCAAAGAAAGCGCGGCAAGCAAGCAAAGCCGGTAGGAGAATATATTCACAATGTGAGCTTAGAAGAGCTTCGAGAACAGCATACTGAGGATGTAAATACAGGAAATAAGGCACAACAGCGACTTCAGCTTCGGAATCTTCGATCTTTTGCAATCAGGCAGATGGAGGAGATAAGAGATGAGTGGCGGAAGAAGAAGGAGGTTATCGTGAACGGCGTTGAAAAGAGGTTACAGTTTAAACAGTGGCTCGAACACACCGGAAAGGATGTTGTATATGCCTCATATGATGCCTCACGAGCTGAGATACGTTCTCAACTGAATAAGAAGAAGGATTTCTTTACGATCGATACCCAGCTTCCCCCGGAAGCCCGTGAGGCTATTCGCAAAGCACGCTTTGCAGATAAGCCCCTCTCGTCAGCCGATTTATCACGACTTCTCTGCAGCGATGATACCGTCGATTTCACGCTCACACAAGCGCCGGCCGATCAGGATGAGGATG
>LBNR01000070.1:26387-43082 GCA_001262555.1 Fusarium nygamai | reverse complement strand
CCCCCGAGAACAAGCGATTGCGAATGACTTCATCAAACGCTTCGACAAGGAACACTTCCGGAGGCTTCTGATCGATTGGATCGTGGCCA
Organism: Fusarium nygamai; assembly: GCA_001262555.1. Classification (NCBI taxonomy): domain Eukaryota; kingdom Fungi; phylum Ascomycota; class Sordariomycetes; order Hypocreales; family Nectriaceae; genus Fusarium; species Fusarium nygamai. The sequence continues at coordinate 42,993 of LBNR01000070.1, read as the reverse complement.
AGAATCACTCCTTTTCAATTGCCGAGGAGGCAGAACTCCATGCTACCTTCGATTACTTGAACCCGTCAGTTTCGGCACGTAAAGCCAATATTACCCACACAACTGTTCGAGAAAAGATCGTCGCCGCGTTCGAACAACACAAGCAGAAGGTGATAGAGGTCTTGGGCAAGGCGCCTGACCTTATCCACATCTCCTTCGACGGCTGGCGGTCTGGAAACCGATACTGCCCTATATGGCATCTGTTGCTTCTTTAGGGACGAAAACAACAAGCCTTGCAAGATTACGCTTGGGCTCCCCGAAGTTAGCGCCAGGCACACTGGGCCCAATATCGCCGCAGAAATCCTCGACGCAATTGAATCGTATCAGATCCAAGACAAGATTGGCTATTTCACGCTTGACAACGCGAAAAACAATGAACCGCTATGGAGATTATTGGTGGAGAGCTCGGCTTCGTTGGGGCCTGCAAGCGAGGGCGCTGTTCTGGGCATACCTTGAACCTCTCCGCCAAAGCCATTCTATTTGGGCACGATGCTGACGCTTTTGAGCGGCGGGTATCAGGGGCAGAGCCTCTTACCGAAGCAGAACATTTGATTTGGCGCAAGAAGGGGCCAGCAGGCAAACTGCACAATCTTGTGGTAGCTATCCACAGATCTGACTTGTTGACTGGCATGCTTCGCAACATTCAACAAGAAGCCTTCAACAAGTCATCTGACTCAAAACTCAACGCCAGAAAGCCATTGGATGTTATTTTGGACAACGATACGAGATGGCTGTCACAGTTGTACATGATACGACGAGCTCTACTGCTTCGCGACTATATTGAGCGACTCATTGCCCACCATCGAATCGACTTCGAACAGCAGAACAAGGCCAAGTGGGGCGGTCCTAAGAAGTCACTCACATTGCCCTTTATTTGCCAGCCAGAGAACCAGCTATCCGACAAGGACTGGGAGGTGGTCGAAATATTTGCGCAAATCCTTAGTTACTACGAAGCCACGCTAGAAGGCGACGGCCAGATCCGCAAGCGGAAGCGTGGGTGGACTGGGTCATATGGCAATATTTGGGACGTTATTCAAGGCTTTGAATTTCTTCTCGAGCAACTTGAACGTTTTAAGGATATCGCGAAGGACTTCCCTGATACTGAACACTTCAGGATCAACATCAATTTGGGCTGGCAGAAGTTGAATGAGTACTATGAGATATTGAGCGAGACGCCCATCGACTACGCTGGCCTGGCGCTCCATCCGGCATACCGATGGAAGTGGTTTGAACGCAACTGGACCGACCGCCCTGAGTGGATTGACGAGGCGAAAAACATGGTTCACGATGTCTGGCGTTTTGAGTATCGGGAGGCCGCGTTGCCTGGACAGGAGCCACCAGCCGTTGAGCCAGTTCCCAAGCAGCGGAAGACTTCGGACAATCCGTTTCAGGAATACCTTAAACGAAACCGCTACACAGCGCCAGAAGCAGGTCATGATGACCTCACGCCAGGCGAGGACGAATACCTGCATTGGATTACGCACTGCGAAAGTGGTGATGGCTCCATCGACGATCCTCTCGCTTACTGGCACGAGAAGCGATTCAAGTATCCAAACTTATCGCGAATGGCGCTTGATTTTCTCACGATACAACCAATATCTGCTGAGTGTGAGCGTCTTTTCTCAGCAGCAGGTCGGATGGTGAACCCTCTGCGCCACCAACTTGAAGCCCAGATTATCGGGATGTGCCAGGTATTGCGTTCATGGCTGAGGGCTGGTATTATTCATGAATTAGATCCCTTCTTTATCTCGGTAGACGAAGAAAAAGTCGGCCTCGAATTAGCTCAGATGTCGGATCAACAGCTTGAAGGATGGGCAACAAAGTGGCTCACTCAGGTGGTGGGCGTTCAAGACGAGATGGGAGCCCGTTGGGGATAAGGTCTCACTCGGAAGTTGGAATAAGGGACCTACGTGGGCAATGGCTTCGGGAATAGCGTCACCATCATGGCATCAAGAATAGAGGCACTTGTCAATCCACCCAATCCACCCAATCCACCCAATCCACGATGGCTTCCAGTGGATCCACTATGCTGAGATATTCAGTGGATTATGATCTACCCACTCCACTCGAGCTGCTAGTGGATTGAGTGGAGTGGCTTTCAACCCTGATCGTAAGACTGGAACCATCGATCGAGATCATCCCGGCAACAAGCCTGAACAGGCCCCAGGGATATTGGCAGCTATGACTAGGTCATGAGAAGATAACGGAACTCCATTAGAGACTTTCCTGACGCCCATTGCAATGGAGAGTCTACTAAGAAACAGGCTAGGTCCCGCTTACGATGTGATTGATCGGAGTGTGCGCGGATTCGGCTCGCCAGAGGAAATAGCCCGCCTTCGTGGGCTGATTCAGGTGATGACTATGAGTAGCATATGTCTCGGAGACGGGCCATGGTGGTCAGCTAAGAAGTCAGAGAACGTGATTGAGTATTGGATTCATAGCGCTGGTTTATATAGACCGTGCTAAGTAATATAGAAGTAGAGCATTCTTACTAATACCTAGACTCGGGCAGGGTGGCAATCAACGCAACGTCAATCAAGAGGTTGTCAACCAGGTTGATGTCTATCAACTCAACCCAACTCAACGGAGCCTATTTTTACTAATCAACCAACTCAATATTATCTCGATATCAAGTTGGTTGCGTTGGCAAGGTCGATTAGGTATTGTAGCGATGTTCCCAGAATCTGGTGCCGGGTATCTCAACACAAGGTGGGTTGGATGTTAGTGTTTGTTAGGAGATACTTCTCACCACATCTAATTATTCTTCAATCTAGGTACCGCAGAGCACTCCTTAACGTGGCATTAGGTCGACATGTCAACGCGTCAGATGCGAATTACGCCATAAGTGATTCGCTCGTCCACCGACTCTTGCCAGTCTGACCTCCCGTTCACGACTTGCTTCTCTGGCATCTCATTTCTTCGGCTTTAATATGTCCCAAAGTTCAGATTTTGAGGCTATGAATTTCGTAGCAGCTTCCCTTTTCACACCGGACCCCTTAACACCAGCTCCATCAACACCCGAGCCATCCATACCAGCCGAAGCTCGCGCCACTCGACGAGACGAGGATCGATTGTTCCGACACTTCCGTGGCTACACGTGGTCTCAACGAAGCAGAAATACAAAATCATGGGTGTGGGAATACGGCTTCGACATCGAGAAGGACTCGGAGCGGCGATGGGTGTGCAGATTGTGCATTAAAAAGAACAGGCCGAAGCCCGGCAATGTAGTTGCCATTGGCACCCAGAACGCTGAACGGCATCTCTGGGACCACCACAAAATTCAAGACCCCTCCGGAAAACGGTCTGCGCCAGCGTCTCGAAAGAAACCGTCGACAGGATACCAGACGATAACGAAAGCCTTCAACCTCGATCTTAACGCGCCCCGAGAGCAAGCAATTGCAAACCGCCTTATTAAGAGCTTTGACAGGAATGTCTTCCAGCGTCTAGTGGCCGAATGAATCGTCGAGAGCAACCTGTCCTTCCGAGAACCCGAAAATAAGAGGATGCGGGCCATTTTCGAGTACCTTACTTAACCCTTTCGTCGTGAGCACGGATGCCCATGTCGGCCATGATACGGTTCGCAAGCGTGCCGTTGCCGAGTTTGAAAAACACAAAGGGAAGGTAATCGAGGTATTGAGAAATGCACCTGGGTTGGTACACATCTCGTTCGACGGCTGGAGATCGCGGAATAAGCACGCTTTATATGGTGTTGCCTGCTTCTTTCAAAATGAGGATGGCAAGGCCTGCAAGCTCATTCTGGGAGTGCCTGAGCTGACAGTTCGGCACTTCGGGGCTAATATTGGACACGAGATCATCGAAATACTCGAGTCATACGAGATCTCAGAGGAGAAAATTGGGTACTTCACGCTTGACAACGCACAAAACAACGACACTGCAATGGATACCATTGGGGAGAGATTCAAGTTCCTGGGTAAGGAACGGCGGGGCCGTTGCTTTGGTCACGTAATCAATCTTGCGGTTAAAGCCATTCTCTTTGGAAAGGATGCCGACGCATTTGAGTCCCGATTGGGGCATGGAGACCTCTTAGCCACGGCTGAGCATGAGCTTTGGCGAAAGAGAGGTCCCGTCGGCAAGCTCCATAATCTTGTGGTTGCGATCCACCGATCTGATCTATTCACCACACTTCTCCGAAGTATCAAACGGCTGGAGTTCGATGCATCCGAGGATCCTCGGGTGAGATTCGGAAGCCCCTCAACGTGGTTGTCGACAACGAAACCCGCTGGCTATCGCAGCTGTACATGATCCGCCGCGCCTTGAAGCTTCGACCTTACCTCGAGACACTAGTCTTGAAGCACAAGCAGGAATGGGAAAAGGACAACACGTCGAAGCGGTCGAAGCCGCTCAAGGCAAGGGCAATCATGCTTGCCATATGTCGAGACGAGAATAAACTCGGCGACAAGGACTGGGCCGTTCTAGAGGCGTTTGGGGATATCCTGCAGAGCTTCGAGGACGCAGTCAAGGCGCTTGAAGGTGACGGGATTCAACGGAAATGCAAGCAGGGATATTTTGAGTCCTATGGCAACGTATGGGACGTGATCGTGGGATATGAATTCCTGCTGGCCGAATTGGAGAAAGCCAAGGCCATGGTCAATCAATATCCTGAACCCGAGCACTTCAAGGTTAACATTAACCTCGGCTGGAAGAAGCTTGACGAATGTTCTATGGATGAAACGGGTGGCCAGTCTAATATATTACAAATACCGCATTAGACAAATAACAAAAGTAATAGGCATATACATCTAGTTACTAGCTACTTGAAATCCATTAAATCTGCCTTACAGGGAGCATTTGTGTCAATTATGTCTCTGTTTACATCTATTCAATGTTTCTTATTCCGGAGCAGATTCGACCAGGTCTTGACTGAACTCTTCACCGGCCTTTGCATCTGCCTTTCTCAACGCCGGCGGTTCATAATTGGTACTCATCAGAGAGCAAATGCGGCTCCGTGAACTGGCCGTTTCTCCAAAATTGGCCTTGAGCACATTGAAATGTAACTCCGACACGTTTAAATCCCAATTCAGTGCCTTCACTAGGAAGAACTCGCAACTATCAAAGTCCCGTGTAGTAATATAGAACGCTCGAGACAAAATAGTAAACAGATGGATGAGACACCAATATATTACACCTCGCTGGCACTCCACCCCGCTTATCGCTAGGGTTATTTCGAGACGGTGTGGTCTGGACGTCTGGCGTGGATTTCCAAGGCGAAAGATGTGGTACAGTCTGTTTGGGACAGAGGATACAAGACGTTGGAAATTTCCACGGAGGATAATGGCGAACCAGCCGCGAAGCGTCAGCGGACACAGTGCTATTCTCCTTTTGAGCGATATGAGGACGAAGCTCGGATACGTTCTTGCGACGAAATGGACTCTGATAACGTAGAAGACGAGCATGCCAGGTGGCAGAAGGATGTGTTACCTACGGATAACGTAATTCGGTATCCGCTCGAGTATTGGCATGCGCAGCGGTTCAAGTACCCTTGGCTGTCGCGAATGGCGGTGGACTTTATGACGGTCCAGCCGATGAGCGCTGAGTGCGAGAGACTATTCTCGGCGGCAGGGCGCATGGTGACGCCTCTTCGGAATCAGCTGGAGGCAAGTACCATTGCTATTTGCCAGGTGCTGCGGTCATGGCTGCAGGCAGGCATTGTGGAGGAAGTTGATCCTATGCTGTTGGACAAAGTCGATGATACAATGGGCGAGGACTCCGTGGAGGAGAAGTCGGTAAGCGAATGGCTTAGGGATTTGCCAATGCAGATGCGGGAGGAGGAGACAGGGTGGGAGTAGGCTTGCGTTGGCCGTTAGGTTTCAATTTCAACCTGGCGGTGAAAGTAGGACTACACGGCATGGGGCGCTGGTCAACCATCAACGCAACACCAACCAACTCAATATAGGACCTGGGTTGATCAACTCAACAGAGGAAATGCTTATTAAGCAGTCAACTCACTCAATTGAAGGCTGAAGTTGAGTGGATTGCGTTGATCGCCACCCTGGAGTCAAGCTTGAGGAATACTTTGGCCTCACAGATGCCAGTCCTGCATATCGATGCGCAGTTGCCTTGCATCCGGCCAATAAGTTTACCTACTTTGAGCTTGAATGGAGCCACAATAAGCAATGGATCAGCGGGGCAAAGAGAGTGGTGCAGGAGGTGTTTGCACAATACGAGGTAGGAGCGGAGGCGGGCCTAATGGACGGAGCGCGACAGGAGCTGGAGCTGGAGGAGCTGGAGGAGCTGGAGGAGAAGGCTATGGTTCATGGCAATGCGACACTTGATCCACTCCAGCAAGCTCGTAAGCGTCGTCAGCGGCTTGCCGTCACTGCGATGTTAGCTACACGAGGAAAGAAGTGGGTGAAACGGACCTCTGAGCTGGATAAATTTATGGCGAGGACCAATAAGGCTGATCTGGATGTTGAGGATCCTCTGGGGTGGAGGGTTCGCCATGCATGTGACTACCCAATCCTGTCCAAGATGGCGTTTGACTTGTTCAGTTGCCCAGCTATGAGCGCTGAGTGTGAGCGTATTTTCTCACAGGCAAAGAAGATCATCACGGATGAACGGAACCGGCTCAGTTCGGACACTGTAGCGGCGATTGAATGTCAAAAGCACCTGCTTCGAAGCGGCATGTTAGCATAGATCTACGACAGGGGGCCCGTAGAGGAATGGAAAATAGTCGAGTAACGTCAACCAACTAAGCAAAGCAAGCCACTCTTACCGAGTAAACCAAGTCAAGCAAGGGGTCCCGTCAACCAAGTCAAGTAGAGAGTCCAAATTTTGCTTTACTTGGTTGATGGACACACTGGCCATCAGGGAGGAGCTTGACGAAGCCGTCACACAGATACACATCAGCTTCGATCTGTAGACGTCTCCAAATAGATAGCTTTCATTTCGATATTTAACCACTTCATTAATCAGAGTAACTCACAATAAAACCGGCTACTTGCTTTCAGGAGGCAGATTAGATCTCACACTAGCGAGAATATCGCCTGCACTGTAAGAAACGTTATCCGTGATTGGGGTCTTAATCGCAAGATTGGGGTCTTAATCTGTGACAATACAGCTAGCAATAACGTTTGCTTGCGAAGCTTCTATACGAGCCTCGATGCCTCGATAACTCGGGGATCTTTTACAAATCCTAAGCTGGCTACATCAGCTTAGGTGCTAATAGATACCAGTACCGGTACAGTTATAAAAACAAGATCTACCGTAGATATCGAGAAAGATGAGCACAACCAGCTTGGCACGAGGTTAGGGTAACCTGAATTCTGGTAACGTACATGATAAGCGAGTGAAACAGACAAGTGAGTGGAACAAAAATCCCTCAACCTACATAATTTCTATTTGATCAATTGATTCTCCACCACCCAATATGTCACAGTTAAATAAAGAAGCTAATATCCTGCTTGCTTTAGTCTCGAAGCTTGATATACAGCTACGGACTCCAACGCCGGTTGAAGAGGAGGTCGGCCCCTCAACCCCTTGGGTTTCGAAGACGCCAAAGACCGTACTTGAGGCCCAATATCAGTCTGAATACCTCCAAAGGCGAATAGGCAGGCATCATAGTAGCTCACAAGAGTCAATTTTGGCAGCCTTAAAGTCTCTTTCTAAGGGAACACAGGCAATGATGCATGAGAATGCCTTATTGAGGTCCGAGGTCCACGACCTTCGACAGGCGAATGAGATACTAAGCCGGCGGCGGAGGACAAAGAGAAGTCGGCTACAGAAAAGAGGGGTAATGACAGTAGATGAAGGAAGGGAAGCAACTGATCAGATGGATGTTGATGCGCAGGTAGGGGGCGAATCGTCGAGAAGTGGTGGTCAAGGAAGGTCGGCGCAAACGAAGAAAAGGCGCTGTAGATCATGCGGCAAGACTGGGCATAACGCAAGAACATGTCAGATAGTTGTTGCAGTATGTAAAGAAATAGTATAGCGATTAGTTTTAATTGATTAGATGGTTTGTTGTGTTTATCTGGTGATTTCTATTTTGATAGCTGAAGAAAAGTGTTCCGCTCGCTTGTCAGTTTCACTCGCTTATCATGTACGTTATCCCTACTTACATTACTGATCTTAAATCTAGAGCTGCAATAATAATGTAGGAGATAAGTCTATTGAATAATATAGAAAGACTGAATGTAATATAATAACCCTTTCACCGTTTTGCAGCAGATGCAAATACCTAGCTTTGAAATACTCCTTTAGGGACAAGCATCCCTGTTTGGGTCGATTCTGAACCAAAAGTCAAAGTGATTCTGCTCGCTGCCTGCATGACAGCCACCGAGCTCCGTGTTGAATGCTTCACTGCATTGCTCGTAGGTAATTGTCTTCTCGGCTTGGCCGTCGCGGACTTCGATAGCCCAGTCAATGTGGTTGAAACCGCCCTCAATAGCTCCACAGTTGCTATCGCAACCAAGGAGACAACCCCACCGAACGTTCTCATCAAGTGCATTGCATCCGTCGATACAGTTAGAGAAGCAGTCCGGGTTGGGCGACTGGTTCCTCTCCCAGTTGGTACAAAGCCAGAAAGGCTCAGAAGGTTTGATGACCTTGCCGGCGGCCTTGGTGCAGGTGGTATGGATGTCGTTTTTGACCTCCTCGGTCAGGTCATTGTTATTATCACCGCCATGGAGGTTGTTAAAACCCAGACCCCCGCTATAGCAGCCCAGGGCGTTAACCCACTGGGCATAGGCGGCAATAACTGCCAGAGACGTAGGGATGGCTTTGGCGAAAGAAGGCATCTTTAAGAATAAAAGATTATACTGATAAAAGCGTGTGATAGTATTTGAGTAAATGAATATGTGATTTTGAGATTGAAGGCTTTAGTTATAAGTAGTTCAAAGCCGTCTGTAAGCATCAATCACGGCACCTTATATACCTGTGAGTGATACCGTCTCTAGACTCCTCCGGAGTTTAAGTCCGTGTCTACTAGCTGTGATTGATGCCTTCTTGCTATTTCCAGACTCATCCGTATTTCAAGTCCGTGTCTGCTAGCCATGGTTGGCAACATGGTATTGAATCCTGTAAACTCTAAAAGTTATATTAAGAGTTGATCACTGTAGGTTGAGTCTCACATGGTGATCCTGCTATTCATTTTCATCTAATATGGTAAGACTGGTGGGAAGATCCCTTACGTCTGCAATCCTACTAGGCAAGGTTGTTGCAGTAGTGGAAATTAAATGGAGCAGGTTATGATGTAAGATAAGCTTATATTTATGCTAGTCTAGTTGCATGATTCCTCTTCTTATTGGCTCACTTGCATGGCGGCTAAGTCCGTCGGATACGGAACACAACCCCTATGTCTACCGTGGAACGGTGCTACGCCATCCTATTCCGCCGATGGGGATCAGACAAGATTTTCTTGCCACAACTCGATAAGATCCTAGGCGCTTGCATCACCGCTCTGAGGCAGGTTCTCCACTGGATATGGATTGATGACTGTTGTATCAATAAGCCCGATAATAGTAAGCTATCTAAATGCATCAATTCCATGTTCAAATTGTCTAGCGACGCTGTGATATGGTTGATATCTGTCAGACATTACGTGCATTCGGTTCATTGATGTGAATTGGTGTATTCATGTTGTGTTCTGTTGAAATCTACCCCTTAGAGGTTTTACCATTTCGGCTGTAATCTTAAAGTATCCCTGCTTGCACGTGAGGCCCCAGCACCTGTTCAACAAGTATAGTACAGTATTGTACATGTTTACCTTCCTGTTCGCATTAACATCCTCGTTGTAAATTTTAGAGCCGTGACTAATAGCTACATGCAAGTACTGTGGACGTCAAAACTGCCTGAACGCCATTTTCGGCTTTGGGGTAAGCGACACTAATTCTAAAATGGAATCAATGATGACAGTGCGTGTCAGCCTGGTAGGTACTTATCGTTAAGCCTTGGCCGATTGTTCATCAGCATTCACTCCAAAGTATACAGTTTATACAAAGAAGTCACTCACACTATGTGGGGACACGTAGAGAATGTGATAATGTTGTAAAGGAGGAAGTTACAACTGTTCATTACTATAGCTAACGTACATGATAAGCGAAACCAACAAAAATCCCTCAACCTTACATCTAACCATCTAATCAATTAATTCTCAACTAGAAAACATGTCACAATCTAATACTGAGGCTAATGTGCTTCTTGCACTTCAGGCCTATCAGGCAGACCCAAAATTAAGGCTGCGACGAGCTGCATTTATTTATAATGTCCATTTTGATACCCTTTAGGCCGATACTGTGGCCTTCCAGCTCGCAGCGATTGTATTCCAAACTCACGGAAACTGAGTGATCTGGAGGAACAGGTTATAGTCCAGTATATCCTTGACCTCGATTCGCGAGGATTTCCTTCCCGGCATCGTGATGTTGAAGAAATGGCGAATCGACTGCTTGCTGATCGCGATGCATCACAGTTGGCAAGCGCTGGGCTATCAATTTTATCAAGCGGCAACCAGAGCTCAAGACGCGTTTTCAGAGGAAATATGACTATTAGAGGGCCAAATGCGAAGATCCAATTACTATTCGTAATTGGTTCAGACTCGTACAGAATACAATCGCGAAGTATGGCATCCGATCAGATGATATCTGGAACTTTGATGAGACCGGCTTTATGATGGGCATGATATCAAGTGGTATAGTTATTACCAGCTCGGAAAGGCATGGAAGGCCAAAATCAGTCCAGCCTGGAAACCTGGAATGGGTTACGGCAATTCAAGCGATTAATGCAGAAGGTCAGGCGATTGATCCATGCATCGTGGTTGCAGGCCAATATCACCTTGCCAATTGGTACCAAGAAAGCAACCTCCCGGCCTCTTGGGCTATCGCTACGACCCAAAATGGCTGGACAGATAATGAGACAGGCCTCGAGTGGCTAAAGCACTTTGATCGATGTACAACCAACCGATCAACTGGTCCCTATCGTCTTCTAATCCTTGATGGCCATGAAAGTCACCATTCAGCCGATTTCCAGATATATTGTGAGGAGAATAATATTATCACGCTCTGTATGCCACCTCACTCTTCCCACCTACTTCAGCCCCTTGATATTGGGTGCTTTGCAGTGCTGAAAAAGGCATATGGTCGAGAAATAGAGCATCTGATCAGACGGTCTATAACCTATATTTCCAAGACTGAGTTCTTCCCGGCCTTTTATGCCGCTTTTCAAGCTGCTATGACTGAACAAAATATCAAGGGAGGTTTTAGAGGAGCTGGACTTGCTCCCTTTAACCCAGAAGTTGTAATCTCAAAGCTTGATGTGCAGCTACGGACTCCAACGCCTGTTGAGGAGGTAGCCGAACAAGCTCAATCTTGGACTTCAAGAACCCCAAAAACAGTCCTTGAGGCCGGGTCACAGTCTGAATACCTTCAGAGACGAGCCAGAAGACATCACAGTAGCTCCCCAGAGTCAATTATTGAAGCTTTGAGATCTCTTGAGAAAGGAACTAAGGCAGTTATGCATAAGGTTGCCTTACTTGCAGCTGAGAACCGAGATCTTCGACAGGCGAATGAGATACTTAGCAAGCGCCGGAGGGCAAAAAGAACCCGCCTACAGAATAGAGGCAGTATGACTATACAGGAAGGTCAGGATCTAATTAATCAGATAGATATAGATACACAGGTAATAGCTGAACTATCGCAAAGTGGTAGTCAGGGAAGTTCGGCGCGACTAGTGATGCAATTTCTTGTACACGTACGTACGTACGTACTGTATTTTAGCCGCTGTACGTACGTACAACTTTATTGTACGTACAAATATGTACCATACAAATTTCCCCCTTCCTTTTTAGGTAATACTGGTAACTTAGTAGGCTTCTCACGGTCCTCGTCTTCTGCCATTCTGGCCTCAAACCTCTGATTCCACCTCAGTGCCAACCCCCAATATATCACCCGTCGACTGTAATACACCCTCCCACTCAAAATCTCCACTGGTGGAGGCCATCATACCATCCATCCAGACCTTCTTGCCCTGCGCATTGACAAATAACTCGAGATATGAATCTTCGAGTTCTAGCCAGTCCTTCTCCTCAAGATCCGCCCAGCGCTTTTTATGGGCGTACTTCTGATCCTTAAGGCGATCTAATACGCGGTCGTTCATAAAAATGAAGGCCTGCATGTCAGCGTGCATGGGCGTAAGGCGATTTCGAGCTTTCGTGTGTATGAAACTAATAGCAGAGAAACTTCGTTCTGAGGGCACAGAGTTCGCAAGCGTGTTCATTACCTTCACGGCTACTCTAGCCAGAATCGAGCCCTGGTTGAGGAGGCACTGCCACGCCATTGCTGGCTTGAAGCCATCATCGTATACAGCGCTGTGCTTATTAAACAAGCCGTCTGGGCCGCCTGTACGCATTCGGAAGTGTGTGAATTCGGAAAGGGCACGGTGATATTCGTCGTCGTTTTTCAGCTGTTTCTGCAAATACTCTTGTACGCGCGCAAAGACGCTAGGCGGCAGTTTCGAATTTGGACCTGTTGTATCAGGCCGGAGGGCATCAGCGATCCAAGGTATATCGTACGTTTGCTTATCGAGCCGGGCTTTGAATATAGCGTCAATGTCGTCCCACGGAATATCAGGAAACTGATCAGCCTCTCCCATCTCAGACCATTTGCTTTTGATTTGAAGCCAGCGATTTACAACGTGTGCGATTCCCGCCCCATCAGCCTCGGAAGCGTGTTGAAATTCGTTCACGGGTTTTAGCACAGCGATCGCAGCCTCCAGTTTTAGCCAGAAGCTGTTGTCTTTGATGATTCGAACCGCTTCGGGCAGGAGAACGGGGCAATCTTGAGATCGCAGCTCATCCCGTACATCTTTTCGAATAGACTAGTCTCTGGCAGGGTCTCGAGAACGGAGGAGGGAGAAGAAAGAATTGTACTGAGAACCCCAGCGTGTAATTATACTATTCGGAACGAGCGAGTTAGTATATAGGTTTCTCAGTCACAGCTAACGATTTACCGGTACCTCCTGATCAGCGCGCGAGTTACTCCGTTCCACCTTGTGCGTTGGCACATTCTCAATCTTTGCAATTGTAATTTAGACCGTGAGAAGAACTTGAGAAGGGTGCTGACGTTATTACAGAGATCCTCAAAGAATGGAAGAAGAAGGATATCTTTAATTAGAAGCTGAAGGCCGTGAGAATCGCATAGAGAGAAGTTGATATGTGAGAGCTCTGGGAATCTCCCTAGCAAGCCGTGTACAGAGCGCATCGTGTTTTCGGTATCTGTACAGATAGAGTTGGTTCTGGAGAGATCACCGCCGCACAGTTGCTGCATTTCTCCTCATATCAGCTTCACCCAATTCTCCGCTGTGTGCTGTTCGTCTCCCGTGTCAAACGTTTTCCAGTAGAAGGCTGGGCCGTCTGGTAGCTGTATCGAGATATTAACGATCCTGTGACCCGAGACATTATCGGAAGCGTCAAATATGATGTTGAACCACTCTGAGCTGGTAATGCGTTTGAAAACCTCGTCATAGAGTTCCTGATAGAAGTCGGGAAGAATTCTCGTGATGGCGGCGCGGCTAGGAGGCTTCCAGCCAGGCTTAATGCGAGTGAAGAAATAACGCCAACGGCGGCTCTCGAAGAGGCTGAAGGGCCGACCGCCGGCGATTACAGCAGCGGCGGCATCATAGGCGTAACTGTGACTCTCGTCCTGCGAGATATGCTGAATTCCGACCTCGGTTATCTTCTTTTGTATAGCTTCTGAATATGAGGGAAGATAGCCAGCGTTATCTTGAGCTTGACGCTCTTGTCGCTGCTTGGCTTGCCATTTCTCACACGCAGCGAGATGCTCTTTCGGCCTCCCAACAGAGGTCGCTGCGAAATCCTTTTGGCAGTGACGGCATCTGTATCGCTTGCTTTTCTTGGAGTTAGAGCGGCCGAGGTCGATAAACTGTCGCCAAACGAAGGCAGCGTTAGCTTGGGTGGGCGCCATCTTTTGGTGATACCTTCAATTGGGAGAGAATGGCAGAGTGTGTTGAGCTGCTCAGCCAACGGAGTTTTTGTACAATACAATACAATTTATTACGCCCGGCGGCCTGTTCTGACCGAAAGGGCACTAGTCGCTAATGCTTACATACAACGCCTGCTTTTCGTCCTCGTTTCCCCAAGCCCATGCTGTGCCACACATTGCTCAATTTGTATCCGCATTTTCCTAAAGCCCATACTGAACCTTGGTTTTACACCGTCAATCTGAAATTCGTGTCCTCAAGCCCATATAGCGCCTGCTCCTTGATTATTCTTTTCCTTTCTGTTCTGCCGTGCCTTGTTTCTCCCATGTTTTAGTAGTATTACCGGCGAACTAGCTTGAAGGCTGTTCTTCAAGTGTCCAGCGTCCTATCTACGGCGGCTGAAGCGGCGTCCGCCTCTGTGCACAGGGTGTTTAGTATAGGGTGTGAGTGGGTTAGTAAGAGTAAGTAGGTGAGGTTCTTGCAGTCTGGCTTCAATATTGTGTGTCGAGTCGTCCTGTGGCTATTGCAAATCGTATAGTTGCGTGGACTGCCTGCATGTTTGGCGTCCACTTGGCGTCATCTGATGGTGACTTTCCTCCTAGGTAGAACGAGAGGTTCCCTCTCAATGTCTCGGTGCACTGCAGCATCTCAGTCCTGTGCGCTGTCCATTTCCTGCATCGAAAGAGAAAGTGCTCTACTGTCTCTATCGCTTGTCCGCATGCGCATTGCTGTGACGCTGCTATGCTGATCCGGAAGAGGTATCCATTTAATCTGGCCATGCCTGTCCTAAGTTGTGCTAGTACGCTGGCTTCTCTCCGTGACAAACCATCATAGAGCAATCGAGTATGCTTGCCCGGGAGCGCAGCATCAACCTTCTTCGAAAACTTCCCAACATTGTCTGGTAGCCGCTTGCTTGCACGCTGGCTCGATCGGGCTATATTCAGGGTCGTCGATCGCATTCGGGGAAACTTCTGAGCCGGGACGGCACCGTCTTGGCTCGCACTTCGCGCCTCTTTCTTAGCCATTTTCAGGAGCCTGTGTTCAGCACTGGTGGGCATCCATATGACAGCCACCACGTTTCCTTTGACCCTCAATACATTGATGGAATCATATATGCATCCAACATACTCTTGACCGGACTGCTGGCGAGGGTTTCGGACTGTGAACACGGCGGCTTTATTGCTCGCCAACAGTGCCACGCTTCGATATTCAAGGTCGGGTAAGTGTCTTAACGCGTAAGCCATCGCTGCTAGTTGTCCGGAAAATGGGTTCTGCTCCGTCCTCATGCCGAGCGTGAAGGAAAAGCGCTCAAGCTTCGGTCCTCCTCGCACCGAGGCAGGGATCTCGATGACCCCGCCGACTCCGACTACCCCATTCCGCGCCGAACTGCTCACTGCAGCACGTACCGCCCATCTTAGATCTGCTTGCGTTGTCCCTAAACTATCCCCATCATCCACTATAGTCTGCACCCGTTCTACCCAGGGCGCCAATGTGAAAGGGTTGATCGTTTCTAGTTCTTCCATCGGAATTGCGTTGAGTGCCACTGCTACCTCGTAAAATGGAGAGCGATTGTATCTTCTAAACTTTCGGATGCGAGATGTAGAGCTTCGGAGTGGATTAGTTGCTGGTAAAGTGTGTAGATCGGTCCACATCTTGATTGCCCGTTTCCAGAACCGCTCATGTGCACTAGCGATGTGCGCCTCTGCTTCCGCTACGCTTGTTGCCACCGTGAGGAACGTTCCTACGATCGTGTTCGCTCCAATCCTCTGAACCCTGTTGATAGGACTTGCCCTCCTATATCTGCAGGCGTGCATCCATACATTCGATGCGTAATCCACTACTGGAGCCACTGTGGCTGTAAACAACTGTCGTGCTGTTCGTGGTGTAAGGCCCCTGAGCCTCTGTAGCTCCATCGCAGCATTCAAGCCCTTGGCCGCTGCTCGTGCAATGTGCTCTTTGTATTTGAGGCCCGAATCCATGATCATTCCGAGGATCTTGACCTGGGTTTTCGGTGGGACAAGCTGTCCTCTGATCTCGAAAGGCTCCGAGTTGAGCTTATACGCTTTCCGAGTAAAGTGTATAATTGCCGTCTTGTCCGTCTCGAAAGTTGCGCCACTTCTCTTTTCCCAATCCAGTGCCTTCTTAATGATCTTCTTGATCCCATCACGGTTGCCTTCTGCTGTTGGACCTGTTACCCACGCCGTAAAGTCATCCACAAACGCTATTGCTCCCCCGTAGCAATCTATGGGCTGCTGTACGAGGTCCGCATTGAAAAACAGAAACAGAATTGGAGACAGAGGTGAGCCTTGTGGCAGCCCAGCTTGTGGTAAGCTTCGTGTCTCAGATATTTGTCCATTGACCTGAATAGTTGCCGTACGATGCGAGCAAAATGCTTCAATCCAGCGAAGCAGATCCTCTGGTATGCCTCTAGCTCTCAACCTTTGGATGAGTCTTTCTTTGCACACTCCGTTGTAGGCTCCCTTGACATCGAAACTCACTAGGCTAAGTATCCATCGACCCCGCCAGGCGGCGTAGATCTGCTCTTGTAGCAACATCAAGGCCTGCTCAGCAGAACGCTGTTTGCGAGCTCCAAAGTGATTTGTTGGCAGCAATCCGTATG
>LBNR01000070.1:12169-23510 GCA_001262555.1 Fusarium nygamai | reverse complement strand
ATCCACCAAGGGCCTGAATCTCCGCCAGGCGGTCCTCAGGTCTTATAAAAGTGATAAAAGTGATAAATAGAAGTTATTTTTAAAAAGAATATCGTTTTTTGGCGGGTTCTGACGGGTCTTCAAGACATCAATACAGTAGTACCGAGTTTTTGTACAGCCCCCCGTATTTGTACAATATGACCCACAAATTCTCCTATTAGGAGTATTGTGGATCCCATTGTACGTACATAGTACGTGTACGTACTTTTTCTTTCTGTACGTACGTACGTACAACACGGTTGTACATACTGTACAACATCACTAGGCGCGACCGAGGGTTCGGCATTGTAGGACTTGCAATAAGACTGGGCATAATGCAAGAACCTGTCAGGATGGTATTAAGGCTATTGAGAATTAATATAGTACTTTATTTTAATTGATCAAATAATCTGTTATGTTTTTATTGCGATTTATCTTAAGAAGGTTAAGATTTTTGATCCACATACTTGTCTGATCCACATACTTGTCTGATCCACATACTTGTCTGATCCACATACTTGTCTGATCCACATACTTGTCTGATCCACATACTTGTCTGATCCACATACTTATCGTGTACGTTACCCCACTCCCAAGAGATGGGAGCGTGCTTGAAGACGACAGTGTTCAAGGTAGGGACGTAGATCAAAGGGAACATAGTGATGAAGCCAGCCACGATGGCCCAGAAGAGGAACTGGTTGCCCCAGACGTCGTGCATCCACTGAGTGAAGTACTTCTTGCTCTTGAGCTGCATTCGGAATAGGGAGCGACGCATATTGACCATTTCCCAAGCCAGGAAGAGCGCAAACCAGGTCAGGCAAGCAAACGTCGTCGCGCGAGCACGGAAGATGACCTTACAATCCTCGCTGTACTCGTTGTTGCAGTTCTCACCAATATCGGCTTTACCGTTGCCAAATCCGTAAAGAACAAGGACGAACGAAGCCAGACAAAGAGCAGACATCCAGAGGCCATAAACAACCATATCGATAAGCAGCTCAGGAGTGGAGACACCTTGTTTCAACTATAGATAGGTTATGCTAATGTTTCAGCAGCATGAGAAAGGGTAACCTTACATTTTGGGGAGGTCGCTGCATAATATCGGGTGCGGCAATCTCAAAGCCCAGTCCCATATCAGGCATGCCCGAGGTGATCATGATTATCCAGAGAATCTCGACGGGAGCAAGAGGGAATATTGATAATTCATTCTTATCCTTAAAGGCAAGGCCAATGAGCAAGGTGCAAGCCTGAGCAATGTTCTCGGCCAAGACGTGGAGTATGAACCTCTGGATGTTGTCAAACATACGTCGCCCCTCCTCAACGGCGTTGAGGATAGATGCAAAGTTATCATCCGTCAGGACGATGTCAGAAGCCTCCTTAGCGACATCGGAACCGGCGAGACCCATGGCAATACCAACATCAGACTGCTTCAAACTTGGGGAGTCGTTGACGCCGTCACCAGTCATGGCAACGAAGCACCTGCGGCGATGGAGGGCATTGATCATGCGGACCTTGGTCTGGGGAGCACATCGGGCCACGACGAGGGGTAGCAGAGGGAGTTGATCAATTTCATCATCTGAGAGCTTGTCAAAGTCCGAGGCAGCCATTACAATCGTCTTGGCAATATCGACAGGGATCTGGGACATCTTGGTAGGCAGGATGCCCACCTCAAGAGCGATAGCACGGGCAGTCTCAGGGTGGTCACCAGTGAGCATGTGAACGCTGACGCCGGCCTCATGGCACTGGCGGACAGAAGGCGCAGACTCGGGGCGAGGGGGATCGTACAGGCCGATAAGGCCACGGAAGACAAGGTCAGTCTCGAAAAGACCTCGGTCCAGTTCAGCTTCGTTGTCGATAACGTGGCGAATATCGGTTCGGCTGGCGAGGGCGAGAACTCGGAGTCCAAGTCGGGCAAGAGCCTCCATGTTTCTGAGAATATCTTGCTCAACATCTGGCGTGAGGTGCTTGATCTCATCACCGACAGCATAGCGGGGGCAAGAGGAAAGGACTCGCTCAACAGCGCCCTTGGTGAAGACCCATTGCTTCTGCGACTGATCATGTTCGAAAATGACAGACATCTTCTTCACGTCAGAGTCGAACGGGAACTCGGCAACCTCGTGCCATTGAGGCTTCTCTCCTGTAGCGAGGCGGAGACGGTTCCAGTTAAATCGCGAGGCAAAGACTTGGATGGCAATCTCAGTGGGGTCACCTCGGCCATGCCATTCGCCCTGAACCTGATGGACAGTGGCGAGGTTAGCCAGAGAAGCAATGTTCAAGTATTCCTGGAGTGTGGGATCCCTGGCGACGACCTCCTCGGGATTGATGGGGGTGCCTTCGGCGTCACTAAGCTGGAAGTCGATGTCCTTGGGCTGAGCATCCTGGAGACCAAGTTGTCCCTGGGTCGGGTTGAAGGACTCGCTAGTAGCGCCGACTGAATAGGTACCACGGCCAGGAATCCATGCCTTCTTGACGATCATGGTGCCCTGGGTAAGTGTACCGGTCTTGTCAGAGCAGATGTCTAGTACGAGTGTTAGTAACAGGTTCGACTCGGGATGGAGGACCTCGACGGGACATACTAGTGACTCCACCAAGGGCCTCGAGACTCTTGAGGTTGCGGACAATAACGTTCCTCTGGACCATGCGTTTCGTGCCAGCGGCCATGGTAATAGTAAGAACGACAATCAGAGAAGCCGGGATCATGGATAAGCCAGTAGCTACAGCGTAGATGATGACCTCCCGCTTAGTGTTGAACTCGTTGGAACCGAGGACAATAATGGCACAGGCAATAGCAGTTCCCAAAAGAAGAAGGGCCAGCTTGGACAGTTTGCGCTGGGGGGGTTCCAACGTTGACGCCGAGGAAACGGCCAACAGCATCAGAAAAAGTCAAGATCCAAGCCTGCATCCAGCGACCAGTCGAGGCAGTTCCATCTTCGCGGGGCTTGGGCTCACGACGACGAGAGGACTTGCCGCGGAGAGCAACAGCGATCTGGCCGATTTCGGTGTAGATACCAGTAGCGAAGACGATACCACGAGCACGACCCTTGGTGACAGTCGACGAGCTATAGGCGACGTTGAGGCGGTCACCAGGGCCGGTATCATCAGGGAAAATGGACGCCGTCTCCTTTCGGACAGGGAGAGACTCTCCAGTGAGGAGAGCTTCGTTGGTCTCGAAGTTGACAGCTTCAATAAGGCGGATATCGGCAGGGATGGTATCGCCCGTCTTGAGCTCGACCAAGTCACCAGGGACAATCTCAGCAGTCACGATAACCTGATTATTCCCATCGCGCACGGCATGAGCTGTGGGGGAGCTAAGCGAGCGGAGGGAGTCCATGGTCTTGGCAGCTTGGAACTCCTGGAAGAAGCCCACGACGATGTTGAGCATGATGACTGCAGCAACGACGCCGCCTTCAATCCAAGACTGGATTCCAAAGGAAGCCGCCATGGCGAGAATGAGCACCTACAAATCAGCGAATCAGTAAATCTCCCTCCGAGGCTCACAACCAAGGACAACGTGGGCAAAGTCACTGTGAGATTCCTTGGAAGGGCCATGGAATGGTGGACATCTCACTAGAGTCAAGGCGTTGACAATCTGACCGATGAGGATCTTGATGGGCTGGACCCCTTGCTGCTCGCCGAACTCGTTGCGGCCGCACTCCTTAAGACGTCTCTCGCTTCGGCCGTCCTCAAGCCGTCGACGGTATGACACTGAAGCTGCTCGGCGACTTGTTCGAAGGTGAGGGCGTGGGCGGGCGCCGTCATGGGCGTGTTGGATTGCCCGGAGACATGAGGCGCCTCCTCGATCAACTGCTGGCTCATGGCGATTGGGAGTATTTCATCCGGCGCGGTAGGAGGACGATTAGGTGGGACAAGAGGTTGTCTTTTCGAGGGCTCTAGTTCTGTGCTGTTCTTGCTTGGGTAGGTGGCAAGATAGCCGAGAGGAAATACGTGGACAGAAGGAATAGGCTAGAAAGTCACTGCACTGAGGGTCTTTGACTGGTGAAGAAATTTGAAGAGTAAGAGAAGAGAGAGAAACAAGAGCCAGAAGGACGACAGAAGATCATGTCCCTTTTATCATGGACCCAACACAAGGGCACACAGCGGAGTTAGTCCCGTACACGTAACTTTCCCTTTCAACCTATCCTGAGGTGCGTGCCGTCTGCCACCCGATCCAACCCCACTTCCCCCCCTCCGCCAAGAGGGAGAGCACATGAAAAAGCAGCGTCCAGGGAATCAGGATGGAGAATTGGCTGGACATAAAATGCTCGCGTGTCGACTAGCCGTCCCGCACCGTGGCTTTGGGCCTGGTAGGCCCTGGCGAGGACTTTGATAACTGTCTTAGCAGGTGTCCTCAGCGCTGCCCACAAATCAAATCCAATCAAACAAACTGCCAAACAAATCAATCAAATGCGCCAAAATCTTATTTCAAATCAAACAAATGCAAAATACCGGATTTGAAATAACATTTGATATATTTGATACAGGATATAAGATTGGGGATCTAACCTGCTTCGCTGATGAGTGCCCCTTTATAGCCTACCCGGAACCTGGTCAATGCCTGGGGAGTGGGTCTGGCCAATCAGAGTCTTCGCGATACTACCCATTAGTGAGCTACCCCAATCATCATTCCCAGACCCGCCAAAGAGAAAGTAGCTTCCTAATATTTCCCGTCTTCGCCCCCACATCGATAGATCGCGTCGTTGGCAGCCTGTTTACTTCTCCCGACGCGTGCCCAACCCTCCCCGACCCTTCAAGTAGACGCCGCTGACAGCTACAATGCATCGATGACTGGGGTTAGGCAGGGGTAGTGCGGTGAGCTAGCCTAATGTGGCGTGAGATTTGAAATATTTGAAATGCTTGAATAAATATTTCAAACAACAAATCCAACGTTGAAGGTTGTCAAATATCTCAAATATGACCCCGGATTTGATTTGTTTGATTTGAGGGCAGCGCTGGGTGTCCTGGGAAAGAGAAGAGAGGAGCAAAGAAACCAGTCCGGTATGGGCGGAGGCTGGCGTGGCGTTTGCTGAGAGTTCCGATATGCTCCCGAGTTTTCATATTCTATTTCCGTAAAAAGCACACATGATAGGTCACCTTATGGAACATTAGCTTGAGGAACCTTCATGACATTGCCCAAGAAACAGTCATGGAACATTACCTGGTAAGGCGTCCCCCGCACATTGACACAGCTGGTGTTTGCAAGTCCATCTCGTCGGTGCCCTCGACCTCGGGCCAATACTGATGGGCTTGATCTGTAGCGAGCGAAAGAGTCCCACCACCGCCTCCCCCCGGCGGGGGATCGAGGAACGCTTTTTACTCACATCTATATTTAGGAGTTTTTGAGGCTCCTTATGTAGAGCCCCGTCGATGGAAGAAAAAGCGCAGATCTCTCGGGATCTATCGTTTTCACGCAATTACTGTTTGACATGAGTTGCAGCCCCGATGTCAAAGCGCCGTGATATTCTGCTGACGTATCCTGTTTCGGATCTGGGCGGGCCCGGGGGTATTCCCTCTCCAGGGTAGTAGCGCGGAGACGGTAAAAACAATGGCCGCAGGAGAAGCCAAGGGTTTTTTTTTTTAATCTTGTGAACATTTTTATGCTTAAAAATATTATAGATTCCGAATCTGAGACTTGGAGTGATCCGGTTGGTCCTCAAAGTCCCGGCCTCCACACAACCTGACCCTGGACAAGTCGACAAGGATCTGCGTTTCTCCTGTCCATTCAAGGTTCCCAATGCAGCTTCGACCCTACAACTCGAGACACGGACGGAACCTGTCTCGAGGCTATTCACAGCCGCGGCAACACGCGCTAAAACAGACGGTCCATGATTCGTTACCCCGTTCCTTCTGATATCCATAGCGAATAAGTGAAATGGTTGCGAGATTGAGAGACTGTGAAAGCACCATGTCCGGCACGCCTTTTTATGCTTATTTTAAACGCCCGAAAACGGCCAGTTGTGTACTCCAGACGAGGCTCCCGTCGGATAGACACGCGACCGATTTCCATTTCCATAACCCTCCAGCAGAATTCCAAATAGCGTCTCCCTGACTCGAGTCTCCACCTCTAATTGTGATCGCCAAGATAACTCCTCATCAACCCCCGACGCCAAGACAACCGCCACCAGCGATGGCGCCGTTGTCAAGAATTTCACCCACCTCGCCCAGGCACCGACTCTGCTCTGCATCCTCCTTATCGAGGACCGAGAGACTCAAGAGGAGTGCTGGCGAGAGACGTGTTGTCATCGCTTGAATCGCCAGCGGAATCACCGAGCGTGTCATGGACGTGGATCTTTTTCTAGCCTCTCTCTTTTTGTTCTGTTTCCCTTTTTTAGGCCCTATTTATGAAGACTGTTGTTCCTTGCCGTTTCGGAGCCATTAGCTCTCCCCTAGTTCGTCTGGCGCTGGCTAAAATATCCCTTATCTCGGTTGATGCAGATGCCTTTAAAGATGAACGGATAGCCCCCGGAGAATGACTTAGCTTCCTTTCCATCTCTTTTTGTTTTCATAGGCTGGACCTCTATTATATATTTTTTTCTCTTTTCTTTTCCTTTTCCCCTTTTCTTATTTTTTCTCTTTTCTCCCTTTTCCTCTGTCCATCTTATTATTTCGAGGCACACGGTGACATCGCCAAGATGCCTGTCCTGAACCTTAGCGAGCTGAACATCGTGCTCAGCGTCTTGGGTCCGTACCTTGGCGCCCATCCATCTCTTGGCTCTTGCCGCTAAGGCCTTTGCTTACATGTTTGTATCTAGGCGCCTTCACGATTCTCTATGGCATCATCTCGGTCAAGATCAAGCAGGCTTGGTATCTTGGTGAAGCCCGTCAGTACCCCACATCCCCATTCCAGTCCTTTCGTCCTCTGCCTTCACAGCACTACAGTATCTAACACCTCCTAGTCCCCGCCGTCTTCATTGGCGTCATCCTTGGACCTTTAGCAGCCAAATTTATCGAGAGCGAGAAATGGGGCTCTGCCGAACCAGGCCAGACTAACGCCATCACTCTGGTTTGTCCCCAGCCATCCCACGCAGCTTATCTACAAGACGCTACGAGCAAATACTGATCCCAAAGAACTAGGGCGTCGCTCGGGTTATGATTGGCGTTCAGCTCGTCATCGCAGGCTACCAACTCCCAGCCAAATATGGTCTCGCACGGTGGAAAGAAATGGCACTTTGTCTTCTCCCCATCATGACCGTCATGTGGCTCTGTACAACTGCCTGTATCATGCTCACGATTCCCAAGTTAACACTCCTGGCCGCTCTCGTCATCGGCTCCTGCGTCACCTGCACCGATCCCATCCTCTCACAGGCCATCGCCAAAGGCCCTTTCGCCGATAAATATGTCGCTCGTCCACTACGCGAGATCATCTCTGCCGAAGCGGGTGCCAATGACGGTTTCGGTTTCCCGTTTTTGATGCTTGCTACATACTTGATTCAGCATACAGAGATCCCTGGTGCTGGTGCCAAGGCTGGAGCTGCAGGTGAAGCTGGTCATTCCGTTGCTCATGCTTTGATAGCTCGTGCTGGTGAGGTTGGACGTCTGGGTGGTGGAGTTGGAGTGGCTCTCACGGAATGGTTCGTAGAGACGTGGCTGTATACCATTGTCTTGTCCATTGCATATGGTGCCGTTGTTGGGTATGGATCTTGCAAGGCTGTTCGCCTTGCTCTGAGATGGTAAGTGATCTCTACAACGCCGCAACATCATATCAACACCTGCAGTATTCATTGTCTGCCATTTTCCACCTTGTTCTAATCCAATCTTATACAGGAAGTGGATCGATAACGAGTCTTACGTCCTCTTTCCCACAGCCCTGGGCCTGTTCATCGTCGGAACCTGCGGAGCTCTCGGCACTGACGACCTTTTGGCCTGCTTCGTCGCTGGCTGCGCCTTGAACTGGGACGGCCACTACCTCCGCGAGACTGAACTCCGTCACGACGAAGTTAATTCATGTGTTGACGTCCTTCTCAATTTCGGCGGATTCATGTACATCGGTGCTATTCTGCCTTGGCCAGACTTCAACGACCCTACTGGCACTGGCATCACATGGGGTCGTCTTCTAGGTCTTGGACTCCTCGTTCTCATCTTCCGCCGATTACCTGCCATTTTTGCCTTTTATAAGTTGATGCCTGGTGTTTGCACAAACTGGAAAGAGGCACTCTTCATGGGTTATTTCGGACCCATCGGAGCTGGCGCCGTTTTCTATGTTGAGCACGCCAGACATTTGTTTCCGCATGATGGTGAGGGTGATGAGGAGGAGACCAACCTTGTTCGAGCTATGGGGCCGACAGTTTACTGGCTCGTGCTGTTCTCCATCATTGTCCACGGTCTATCGATCCCTGCACTCAACGTCTTTTATCACTACACCGGCAAGGCGCCTATCAAGGAGGATGCTGTTGAGCTGAGGCGCATTTCGATGCAGGTTGCCACCCCTGCCAATGCGGTGGCTGGCGATAAGGATACTTTTATTGCGTACAACCGCTTTAGTCGCCATGTCGATGCCACTGCTGTCGGCTTGCCGGTTAGCAGGTCTGCCAATGAGATTCATGAGTTTTCTGATGATGAGGATCTTGGCAAGGGGCGCCAATCTCCGAAGAAGAAGGGTGGTTTGAGATTTGTCTAAGAATGGGGACTGGTATGTAGGTTAGTCAGCATGGGTCTTTGCCCTAACCTCTCCTCTCGTTTTAGTTCCACAAGGACACATGGCCTGTTACGTTATATATCATGTCACTCGTTTACACAGCTTGCCCTTTCGTGACTTTCTCGTGATGGAAACTGTAAGTTCAAAAAAAAAAAAAAAACCGATGACAGCAAGCTTTAAGGACAAGTCTGACTTCAAAAGAGGTATTCTCCGATAATTATTTACGTATAGAGATAAGAGAGCCCTATCACACTCTTGGGGCTCACGAGTTACCAGTAGAGAGCACCAGAGTAACGCGCAACCTTAATATTTCTCGAGGTAGATAAGCATGCCGAAGTTTGCTTTACATGCCTCAGTTCTAAGACATTTGTAATGATGGAACTTGGTAAACAATTATGTCTAAAAGTTCGACAAGGCCGCATTAAACAAAGCACATGCGTCGACTCGAAACTACCCGGCGGGTTGATAAAAGTGGTTTTGCCCCTCCCCCCCTTCTGTTTCTAAGAGGGGGTGCCGTAACCTCTCACCGCGTACAAACCATAACCGCATAACGTAACCTTCGTATAAACTGCGATAGGCAATTTTGGTTGTATGAAGATAAAGGTTATATGATTCAA
This sequence comes from Fusarium nygamai, assembly GCA_001262555.1. Taxonomy (NCBI): domain Eukaryota; kingdom Fungi; phylum Ascomycota; class Sordariomycetes; order Hypocreales; family Nectriaceae; genus Fusarium; species Fusarium nygamai. The sequence goes on along the minus strand of LBNR01000070.1, from coordinate 14,246 downwards.
TTGCTGTAATCTCATATACTTCTCAATAGCAATTTCGTTCAAATTGAACTGCAAACTATCGTGTTGTGTTGTTACTTTTTTGAACGGTCAGTCCGACCCCGCAACCTCGGCGCAGGCAAAATAACCCCATCCACCTCTACATAACCTTCATCTTCTTCATCAGAATAATGATTCGGCGCACGCTCGTAGCCCCATCCATTCTGAGGCATCACGGATATTTCAATCTCTTCCTCTACATCAATTGTCACGCCAAATGGCATCATTGAGTGATTAGAAGGGCCGCCTCTGGTAGCTACCACCTGGGGGCACGTACTGATCTCAATATCATCCTCATCGGAGCCCGAGGTCCCTGGCAAAGAAGGTAACTTTCGTGTTGAGTCTACCGAGATGAAATCATCGGCGATATCGGTTTGAACATATATAACTTCAGCCTCGTTAGCCTCGCCGGGGCGAGAGTTTTCTCCGACCCATTTCTCGAGGTTAGGAATAGCTTCAAGGTGTGATTTTGGTACCGTTGTAATCATCAAGAATCGATCTTCCTTATTAGCTACCTCCCGTCGTCGTAGCTGGCGTTGTTGCTCCTCAATTGTATTTGGATCAGTGAAGGTTTTGTGGAGTTCCTCCCACCGAGTTACCTCTAAAGCTTCTCGTGACGCCTTCGCTTTGGCAGCTGCTCTTCCTCGTAATTTCGGTCTATTATCTTCTTTGAGGAGGGCTTCCTCGCGAAGCTGCTTGAACCATGCTTCCTGGTCTTTTGCCTGCCTTTTGTTAGTTATCTGCAATTCCTGTTGAGCTCGATCTGACACCATCTCGCGCAACTGCCGGATTGTATAAGCACCTCCATCGGGGTTACGAATCTGGCGTGCCTCCAGTTCGAGCTTTTCCTTCTGTAATTTTACAATATCCTTCTGCGCCAATTTGGCGATAATTGCATAGTCTAAAAAAGACTCTGCATCTTCTAAGGTAGCTCTCGTTGGACTGCTGAGAATTTGAAGCTTATCTCGTATCGAATTGAACTGTTTTTTTTTGGCTGTTATTGGAGTAACAGGATGAATAAGGTTGGGAATTAAAGACTCGGTTTGCTCATGAGCTGCTCGTCGTAGTGGTTCCAAAAAAACTTCCCGGTCAATTAGCTAAAAACCTGACTTTTCCCAGCCAATATATATATATATAACAAGCTCTAAAGGCAACTTTTTATAGGCAATTCGACATACCGAGGAACTGAAATCTCGATAATTGAAGGCCGCCGCCTCCAGTGAAGTCGTATAAAGCACTTCATTGTACGCGCTTGAGATGCTGATAGACCCCCACATCAAGAAGCTGAAGGTTATGACTGATATGACTAAGGAGTTAATAAGGGATAATATCGAACATTAGATAATACCAAATAAATTGGGGATCCTTATGAGCTGAGAAACTATCTACAAGAAGCATTCTCTTTATTGGGAGATTTCTTTGGATTTTTTGGAGGCCTGGAAGGCGATCTCTTGTGACCAAGTTTCCCTTGCGATCTAGGGACCGTACCCGAACCACCCCTCAATCGTGAAGTCATCAAAATCGCCGCTTTTTGCGAAGGAGTGTATATTGAAGTGTTGTAGCCTGCTCTAGCTTGCATTGGCAGGGATGTACTCAGCTGCAGTAATACCCTGTCATCACCGACAAGCCAAGACCTTGGCAAAGCCTTGGCAGCCAAAAATGCCTCAAGCATTCTGCTGCCTGCCAGTCAATTCCTCAAACCCATGGCCAAGAAAAAGAATTTAGCTGTTGCTCTGCCAGTTTTTTCACATGATCTGAGGTGCCGGAAGCGGAACTCTTGCCAGCCATTTGTTATCATTATATCGATGATTCGTCTTCCCCAATCCTGTTGTTGCGTAAGAATGGCATTCGCACTTTAGCTCGATTTCGCCAAGAGAAGCCTGGCGTCATAAATGACTCAGCACATAAAGACTACGCCCGCACTTTCGGCGCCAATCTTGAAGGAGATGCCACACGAACGACCGAAGTATCTACCTCAATAATATTGCCACAGGTCAGAACAGGAGAGTAACAAGAGAGTAATTTCCACCTAAACCTATCC
>LBNR01000070.1:0-11563 GCA_001262555.1 Fusarium nygamai | reverse complement strand
CTCGGCAGGGAAGTTAGAGGTAGAGGAGGCGGACTGCTTCTTTAAGCAGTTGATGCGCGGCATCGGGTACTTGCACGAGATGGGTGTAGCGCACCGCGATCTCAAACCAGAAAATCTGCTGCTTACCAGGCATGGCAGCCTCAAGATCAGTGATTTCGGCAACAGCGACTGCTTTCGCATGGCTTGGGAGAATGACGTCCATCTTATGTCCGGGTTATGCGGTTCAGGACCATATATCGCTCCAGAAGTGTATACAGATCAGGAATACGATGGCCGAGCAGTCGATGTCTGGGCTTGCGGTGTCATTTATAATGTCATGCGCACGGGGAGTTACCTCTGGCATGAGGCCAGAAAGGATCAGGATGAGATATATGCACACTATCTCAAGGATCGTCGTCAAGAGGAAGGTTTCAGTCCAATTGAGTCGTTAAACCCTGTAAGTTCCGTTCCCGTGTGCTTGGCTTTTCACGATTAAACTATTGACTAACGAGGCAATTAGTCAAACTGCCGGGATATTATTTACTGCATGCTAGATCCGAATCCGCTTCGCCGTATCACGGCATCACAAGTCCTGCGGTCGCAATGGGGTCAAAACATACAACTTTGTCAGGCGGCCTTCTAGCGCTGGCATAATTGAAAAGTGGCGTCACCTACGGCTAAGCCCGCGACAAGCTAGAAAAGTTAGCAAGAGACTCAGCTACACATCGTTGTTGTATCATCATACGCTATGGCTATATACATATCTCTTGTCTTACGAATAGGTAGCTAGGAGGCTTGAAATGATTAAGGGTAGTTCTCGACTGTCTCGAAACCAGGTTAAGGGTGGTCGAAACGTAAGGGAACTGGTCTGTCCTTCGACAATGAACGTTGGGACATATCCGGCTTTCTAAGTGACAGTTTCTAAGCTCGACCTGCTCGACATACAATTTAGCTGATAACCGATCATTAGGAGCGTACTCCCTAGTTATATACGGTTCAGTCCTCAAACTCCACTATCTCCTAAGATGTCGGAAACGGCCGAGGCGATGCGTCGTCATCAAGCGGTGTCATCTCCTTGCCATAAGGGTATAGTTTTTAGCGCTAACATGGTATATTTCACGGTCAAAAACACTCGCTAGCCTTGCAAAGTCTGATCTCCGGCCCCCATTCGGATCTCGATACATGCGATGCCGTAAGCCGGCTGGATGGATTGGGGTCCAAGAGGCAATATATGGTATTTCGACTGTGAAACTAGACAAGATGTAAATTTCAGCTCCTAGAATGCGACCGTAATATTGACGGACCAGAGAAGTTACCCGGGGCAACGACTCGATTGGGCCAAAACCCTCCTGCTGCCGGCGTTCCATAAGGTATCGTGCGTAGGATCTTCCTCAGGAGCGATGTATGGACCCGAGCCTCGGATTCCGGAAGCCGTATGAACCTCCTTTTCCCAACCAAGGCGACACATTCACTATGGCCAAAGTCGCTGATTTTGAGAATGCCGTCGCCAGTAAAGAGAAGGTTCTCACACTTGAGTTCAAGATGCGCAACCCCTATCTCATGGATATTCAACACCGCGCATCAATTGTTTCATATTGCAGTCCGCTTCGTACCACTTCAACTTGCCCACCGAACACACCAAGCTATGCAAGTCACTATCAGAGCAAAACTCCATGACCTCGCAGTTGTCACCCTTTGTGTCCTTGAGCAAGTCGAGTGTGTATATTACATTCGGATGTAATAACGCCTTAAAACACAAAACTCTGCCGTCGACTGTCTTATGCACATACGTTCTGTCTCCTTCGGCTGTCGCTGGTCATTCTTGACTGTATATAGTTCTGCGCCCGCTCCATTATCCTTTTTCCTGCACGAGACGAATACGATACTGAATTTCGTGCGGCCCGCTACTTCCCAGCACTTGCCGCACCTCTCTTCCAGTGTTGCCGCGCCAGCCTTGCTTCTCGGACGTAAGCTGTGCTGTGATATGTTTATTAGAGTTCCACTGACTCGATACCAGCAACGGCATGCGCGCCTACCGTCGCCGTATGCTCGAAGGTTGCTCCGAGTCCTTGATGCGAGTCTCTTCGTGTGGTTGGAGCCTAAATGGTACTCATGACCACCTTGGTGGTTCTGGCAGGACAGTAAGTTCCTGTAGCGGCATCTTCCAACCACCCGCGGACGAAATCACAGGCCACCTGTTCGAGTCTTATCGACAGTAAAGCGGTCCGAATACGTTGTAACTGCTGGTGGCGAAGGTAGGTTGCTTTTCTTAATGCAGAATTGACCGCCAACCAGATTTTCTCCCCCAGATAAATGAGTCTAAACAAGACAAGGAAGGGATTCAGGCGAACGGGCTGATACAACACTACGTTGCTAGGAATTTCTGCCAAGAGCTTCGCTAAGATGGCCCCGCTTCTAGTATGGCCTCAACTCTTGATTTCGCTGCCGAGGACTCCGATAACTTGGCCTTGGCTTCAAAACGATGGGAGACTTTGTTATTATGATACTGTATCCATATAGGTTACCCATGCTAAGCTCCCTTTTTACATATTTAACGCACATTGGTACCTCCAAGCGATAACTAGTAACAAAGAGAAGTCAATGACAGAGGTCAATAGCTGCTTCGCACGGTCATTATTACGCCTTGTCCCCAAGGTGTGACAGATTAGCATTGCCTTGGGGCGCGGGTCGAGAGATCTTAACGAGTGGAAGATGACAGCGCCAAGTAACCCGCCAAGGGGTCCAGAACCAGCAGCCCCGCTTTCCAGAGGACAATGATTACGTTGCACCCAAGGTCTATCGGCGTGAAGGTAGCGAGTGAGGGGTCATTGTCGCGTGCTAGGAAGCGCATGTCATTTGATGTAGAGAGTCGTCACCTGTAGCTCCCCCGTCTAACATTGAAGTTCTGCGAGGCGCCTGAAGTGGTTTATTACTTTTCCTAGAGCTGGACTTATGTCGGGTGTTTTAATGGGTTCTATTACTAATGCGCCTAACTCGTGAATTGCTGATGGACTGGCCTAAGGCGACTGCAATTGAGCGTCTTGCAAGGTTAGAATTGATTTTAACATAAAAAGATTTAACAACTACTAGTTTCGTCATCCCATTCCCTTCTTGTCAAGATTGAGTATCACTCCATGCTATTTTATACTAAATTGAGCTGAATTTGTTTTATAGGTTTTTACCCTGTAGTTAGACCGTAAGACTTATGATGCCTTAATATGTTGACATAGATCTGGATTCACTGCACAGTAAACAATATTTAGATGCCATAACTGGTTGATGCCCAAGTTGGTCTGAACATCAAAAGCCATAAAGCGACTTGCTAGCTCAGCGTCTGTAATGTTGGGGCTCGGTTTCGTAACTATAATCCTTTTTTAGCTATGGTCTGACTTCCTTGTCCTCGCTTTTCTTTGTATTGTGATCGGCTAACCAGCATGTAAAACCTACAAAGATTACAACGTCGGCCTAACTGCCAGCTGCCACCTGTGTTATAAACAGTGTGGGTGATCGGTTTCCTTTTTCACCCTTTAGATTTCCGGATGCATTATGGTTCGTATTACTCACTATTGCTGAGCTAGGTAACTTTACCAAAATCTACATCTCATCAAAGGCACATCCCATACTTACCTATCCGCAAGGACTTTACCTATTCTATAAATCTTCAATTCTCCGTCCCAGTATGCCTCTATGGCAGGCCACAAGAAGGAGCTGGCATGGTGCTCAAAATATGTTGGTCTGCTTGCATCTCATCGGCCGAACGCGACTTACTGAGCCACCTTCTCTCCCGCACTGGCTCCTGTCTCTTCATCCTGGCTGCCGGTTCCCATGTTGTAGTAGCGTCCAAAAACACGAGTCTCCAAATCCGTAACGTTGCCAGACGCCTTACGAGCCTGGCGGCGGAAGTAGACTCGCTTAAGCCATTTCCAAAATTCGATCCCCATAAAGAAGACCACCGCCGCGATAAAAACAATGCCCCACTCCCATGAGATCGGCGCGTGCTTGAAAACGACAGTGTTCAGTCCGGGGATATAGATGATAGGAAACATTGTAACAAAGCCCGCGACAATAGCCCAGAATAGGAAGGGGTTGCGCCAGACGTCATGCATCCACTGAGTAAAGTATCGCTTGCTCTTGGGCTGCATACGGAAGAACGATCGCCGCATGTTGATCATTTCCCAAGCCAGGAATAGCGCAAACCACGTGAGGCAGGCAAAGGTGGTCGAACGGGCTCTGAAAATAACTTTGCAGTCCTCACTATAACTGTTGTTACAGTTCTCACCGATATCATCGGCGCCACGACCAAAGCCATAGAGGACCAGAACAAATGAGGCTAGGCATAGGGCTGCCATCCAGAGACCATAGACTACCATATCAAGGAGTAGCTCTGGGGTAAAAACGCCTTGTTTCAACTATTGCGATATTAGCAAAGTGCATACATAGAATATCAAGAACGAATACTCACATTCTGGGGTGGGCGCTGCATGATATCAGGTGCAGCAATCTCAAAGCCAAGGCCCATATCTGGCATACCGGAAGTGATCATGATAATCCACAGAATTTCGACTGGGGCCAAGGGAAAAACAGACAATCCATTGCGATCCTTGAAGGCTAGTCCAATAAGGAGAGTGCACGCCTGGGCGATATTCTCCGCAAGAACATGGAGAATAAACTTTTGGATATTATCAAACATGCGTCGACCTTCTTCCACAGCATTCAGAATCGATGCGAAGTTATCATCCATGAGGACGATGTCGGAAGCCTCTTTGGCTACATCTGATCCGGCCAAGCCCATCGCGATACCAACATCGGACCGCTTTAGACTTGGCGAGTCGTTGACGCCATCACCGGTCATAGCAACGAAAGCTTTACGGCGGTGCAGGGCCTCAATCATGCGGACCTTCGTTTGGGGAGCGCACCGTGCAACAACAAGCGGCAGTAGAGGAAGATTGTCGACCTCAGCATCAGTTAACTTGTCAAATTCAGATGCGGCCATGACCATAGATTTGGCAACGTCCTTGGGGATCTGCGAAATCTTCTCAGGCAGAATGCCAACCTCCAGGGCAATAGCTCGGGCAGTTTCGGGATGGTCACCAGTAAGCATATGAACACTGATTCCGGCCTGGTGGCACATCTTGACCGACGATGCGGACTCAGGACGAGGAGGGTCATAAAGACCAATCAATCCTCGAAAGATGAGATCATTCTCAAACTGGGATCGGTCCAGATCGGCTTCGTTATCGGTGACGTGGGGAATATCAGTGCGGCTAGCCAGGGCAAGAACTCTCAGACCTAAGCGAGCCAGTGATTCCATATTGCGAAGGACGTCCTCTTTGACATCATCTCCCAGTTCCCGGATCTCATCGCCAACAGCATAAACAGGGCATGAGGTCAAGACACGCTCAACAGCACCCTTAGTAAAGACCCATTGCTTCTGAGATTCACTATCCTCGAAGATCACGGACATCTTCTTAACATCAGAGTCAAATGGAAACTCGGCAACTTCGCGCCAGCGAGGCTTCTCACCACTTGCAAGTCGAGATCGGTTCCAGTTGAATCGTGAGGCGAAAACCTGAATAGCAATTTCGGTAGGATCACCACGACCATGCCATTCACCCTCAACTTGGTGGACAGTGGCGAGATTGGCTAACGAGGCGATGTTGAGGTAGGCTTGAAGGGCACCGTCTTGGGCCGCGAGCTGCTCAGGATTGATGACGGCACCTTCAGAGTCCTCAGCTTGGAAGTCGATATCCTTAGGCTGAGTTTCTTGGAGGCCTAGGTCACCCATGGTAGGGTTGAAGGGCTCGTTGGTGGCACCGATGGAGTATGTGCCTCGTCCAGGAACCCACGCCTTCTTGACGATCATGGTGCCTTGGGTCAAGGTGCCTGTCTTGTCTGAACAAATATCTTGGACTGTCAGTAGGGTAGCAGGAAGGTCACCTTGGATGACTTACTGGTAACTGCGCCTAGGGCTTCGAGACTCTTCAAATTTCGCACGATTACATGTCGTTGAACCATACGCTTGGTGCCAGCAGCCATAGTAATGGTGAGCACAACGATAAGAGAAGCTGGAATCATGGAGAGACCGGTTGCGACAGCATAGATGATGACCTCCTTCTTAGTGTTGAACTCGTTGGCTCCCAAAACGATAATAGCGCAGACGATAGCTACTCCCAAAAGCAAAATGGCCAGCTTGGCGAGCTTGCGTTGAAGGGGCGTCCCAACGTTGACACCGAGAAAGCGCCCAACAGCATCAGAGAAGGTCAGGGTCCAGGCTTGCATCCAACGGCCCGCCGAGGCCTTTCCCTCAGCATCTCTCTTGGGCTCGCGGCGGCGTGAGGATTTACCACGAAGAGCAACAGCGATTTGGCCGATCTCAGTGTAGGTGCCCGTAGCAAAAACAATTCCACGGGCTCGTCCTTTAGTAACTGTCGAGGAGCTATAAGCAACGTTGAGACGGTCGCCAGGGCCTGTGTCATCAGGGAACGTAGTGTTAATTTCCTTTCGAACGGGCAGTGACTCTCCAGTGAGCAATGCTTCGTTCGTCTCAAAGTTGACAGCCTCGACGAGGCGGATATCAGCAGGGATAGTGTCACCTGTCTTCAACTCCACCATATCACCAGGTACGATCTCTGCTGTAACCACAACCTCGTTGTTTCCATTGCGGACAGCATGTGCGGTGGGCGAACTAAGTGAGCGGAGAGAGTCCATGGTCTTTGCCGCTTTGAATTCTTGGAGAAATCCAACGACGATGTTCAGGAGGATGACGGCAGCAATTACGCCACCCTCAATCCACGACTGGATTCCGAGTGATGCTGCCATAGCGAGAATAAGCACCTAATTCACCCCATCACCAAATCAGCGACTCTACCATTGCCTAAAAAAACCTTCAACTCGACATGAATGGTGTCATGCGTTCAAGTCAAAGGGGGGGTAATGGGACATCTCACTAGAGTCAAAGCATTGGCAACCTGGCCCAGAAGAATCTTGAGAGGCTGGACACCCTCTTGTTCACCGAACTCATTCGAGCCATACTGGCTGAGGCGTCTCTTCGCTTCTTCGGTGGTCAATCCATCCTCGAGATTGGCATTGAGTTCCTCGGCGACTTGTCGAAACGAGAGGGCATGTGCCGGCGCCGACATGGGCGAATTGGCCTGACCCGAGACGTGGGCAGGTTCTTCACCTGGTTTTTGATTCATTGTCAAGGTCTCAATTTCTGTAAAGATGACAGAGCTGTTAGAGAGAAAAATGAGAACCGCAGCCGGAGGAAGCAAGGGCTGTAAATAAACCTAGAGTATATGCGGGGGTTGTCAGGGGCCAACTCCTGCGTGACGTAAGTGGCAACAGTGATGGCGAGGGAGGAATTTTGGACCAGGTGCTAAGCGAGTTTGGGTTCGGTTCATGGTTAAGTGTTGAACTGGAAGTTGTTCTTGGCGGCTTGGCAGTAAATAGTCGGGTTTGAAGAGATGGTTGGTGAAATTACACATGACGACGCACTGGCCGCACGCTATTATTAAGAACTCGTCATTGGTCACAGCCTATCCAAAGCATCCACCAGCGGCCATGCCAAGCCCGCCCAGACGTACACCGCCGCCATATTGTCGCCAAGCAGTGGGGAATACAGTATAGAGTATCATCGCAGAGTTTTCCTTGCTCCGTGCGCATACGCCACGCTTCGCCAAGAGCTCCGGTGGGTAAGTGGCGCAGCCTGCAGCAGCCTTAACAAATTTTTTGCAGGTGCAGAGCGAGGATCCTTGTCTAGATTGGATTACGTATGGCCAAGAGATGCCTCGCCAGGCCAGCCAGGCGGTAGCGGCTCTCCTTATGCTTATTCTGTAGTATTGGTTAGACTCAATTCTTTACAACGTAACGTTATTATTACGGCGATATACTCTGAACGAAGATACAAGCTCAACCTTGGCGTGCGAGAGAGAAGAGAAAGGGCTTTTAAAGTCGCAGCGGGAATGCTAAGCGAGAGTCCCTAGCTTGATGCCCTTTTACTCTTATCTTCTTTTTATCTTTTTTTTTGTAGCAAGACCTAACTCGACCCTACCATGACCCTTGAAAGGTCGGCTCCTTTCAATCTTTACCTAACCGAACAATCTAGCCTTTTGTGGTTGAGAATTATAGTAATGATAGAGTAACCTATCAGTAGCAGCGGTAGAATTATTAACAGACGACAGTGTTCAAAGTTAAAGAGAAAAGTATGTTGAATTTTTTTCCTTCCCTTATTTTTCTCTATAGGCGAACTGCCTTACCTTGTCTAGTATCCACCATCCCATATGTTGTTCAGCGATGGCTAGACTGTCAAACATCAACCCTGGGTCTGGCCCGTGACTTAACTCCTTCAAAGGTTTTCAAGCAGCTGGTCTTGCTCCCCATCGAAATGGGGCCGCTATATCCTGAGCGCAACCAAAGGATAGCAGCCTGGGCCCACACGGCTGCTGTAGCAAGTGATCCTCCTGCGCCCACAGACCCTGAAGCACGCAACCTGCATGATCAGGAAAATGCCCAGCGCATCGAACTCCAAGACCTACATTGCGAGGGCAAGCAGGTATGTACACTTTGTCCTGAGTACATGGTGGCGTATCCCATAAATCTCGTTCTGACTGGTAAATCACGTGGGGAAAAGACCTACAGCAGTCTTGTTTTGCTCTGGCTCGCCTGGCAGAGTACTGGCGTCGTGTATGGCTACATCGGCACGAGCCCCCTCTACGTCTTCAGCTCGACGTTTGCCCAGCAGCCAACATGGCATGATCTAGTTGGCGCCCTGTCCATCATCATTTGGTCACTCACACTTATCGTTACCATCAAGTACTGCTTCATCGTACTTTCGGCCGATGATGGCGGCCAAGGCGGCACGTTTGCTGTCTATACCCTACTCGCTCGACATGCTAGGATTGTGCGGACGGATCCCAATGGCCCTAGAAGCCTCATTGACGGCCTTGACCGCAGAACAGATACCGAGTTGTCTCGTGCGGGGAGATGCTTGCGAAACTTCATCGAAACAAGTAGAGGTGCAAAGATAGGCTTGAAGCTCATTGGAATAATGGGGGTGTCGATGACCTTGGCCGATGGTGTCCTGGCCCCAGCTCAGTCCGTCCTCGGTGCAGTACAAGGTATCCAGGTGGTGAGTCCTGAGCTCGGCAGGCCTGCCATTGTCGGCGTCACTTGCAGTATACTTGTTCTACTCTTCCTACTGCAGCCTCTCGGTACATCCAAGATTGGCACTTTCTTCGCGCCCATTGTCCTGATCTGGCTCCTCTTTAACCTTGGTGTCGGGATTTATAACCTTATAGAATACGACCACACCGTACTCAAAGCATTTAGCCCCTATTTTGCCTTTGCTTACTTGTATGGCTCAAGTGGCTGGAAGTCCCTTAGCGGTCTCCTTCTCGCAATTACCGGCGTCGAGTCACTCTTTGCTGCTCTCGGAGCCTTCGGCAAGCGTGCCATTCAACTATCTTGGTTGCTTATCGCCTATCCAAGCTTGCTTCTAGCCTATGCTGGCCAGGCAGCCTATATCTCTGTCGACGAGACTGGGATAGCCTTTACGAATCCATTCTTCTATACTGTCCCAAGACGAACACTTTATTTTAGTGTTGTAATTGCTGTTTTGGCTGCAATTGTAGCCAGCCAGGCTATGATTACGAGTTCATTCCAGCTCGTCTCGCAACTGATAAGACTAAGTTATTTTCCCCACATCAAGATTATATATACGAGCCGCCGCTTTCGTGGTCATGTTTATATGCCCTTTGCGAATTGGTTGTTAATGATTGGTACCGTGGTAGTCACCGCCATTTATAACAATGTAAGTGTCTCATACCATTCTATCAAATAGTGCAATTCTAACATGCAGCAATGCAAGACAACTAGCCTTGGCTACGCATATGGCACTTGCGCCATAACCGTTTGTTTTCTCACAACATGCATGGTTTCGCTTGTTGCGCTTATCATATGGCGTGTTCATCTGCTGGTTGTATTGCTGATCTTTCTCGTTTTCATCTTGCTTGATGGTGTTTACCTAAGTGCAGCGTTAAGTAAGGTGCCACAAGGAGCCTGGTTGGCTCTAGTTTTATCTTTCTTACTCTCTGCTTTGTTATCGTTATGGAGATGGGGCAAAGAGCAACAATGGGCGGCAGAATGTCAGGATCGAATAACCCCCCCCGAACGCCCCATATCTCAGAACTCGTCCCATAATATCTCAAGGGCTAGTTCCAGAGATATCCGTGACAACAGCTCAGCATGCCAACTTGCCTACGACAACATCCTTTTCGCCCCAGGCCTAGGGATTTTCTTCGACAAAGTTGGTGGTCCCAGTGACCATATTCCGGAGGTTTTTACACACTTTGTCCACAAATTCCGTACTAGGCCTCAAGTCGTCATTTTCTTTCATATGCGATCACTTTCGCAGCCTACTATCCCGGCCGACCAACGATTCATCATCGCCCGTGTTAATTCTAACATCCCGTCCTGCTACCATATTGTTCTGCGGCATGGTTATATGGACGATGTTCTTACATCCAACCTTACCCGTATAGTTATTGGAGAGCTTATGGTGTTTATCATGAGAGATTCCTTTGAACCTAGCGAAAACGAGTTACCCTCAGACATACGACAAGAGCTTGAATCACTTCGTGCTGCGGAAGATACTCAGACGGTATACCTAATCGGCAAACAAATTCTGCGAGTTCAAAAGAAGGATGGTAATTGCATTAAATGTCTTATGCGCCGTGGAGCTTTGGGAGTCTATTTATGGATTCGAGAAAATTTCAATGGAAGGTTGGCTAACCTGGATATCGATCCCGAGAGCCTCGTCGAGGTGGGATTCATAAAAGAGATCTGAAATCATAACGTTTCTTCCCCAAATAACATTAGATAGGAGGGACCGGGTGAGGATTACGTCATTGTCTATTGGAAATCAGCCGTCAAATGCTCTGCGTACTTTCACTCTATAACTGATGATCGGATGCCGGACTCATTTTAACACTTCATATCCAGTCCTCCTATCTCAAATCTGATCAAACAGGCCCGAAGGTTTTCCAGAGCATGTTTCAAAGCCCACTAACTTGGATTTGAAACTATTCCTTCGTTGGCAAGACCCGAACGTTGGGGTGGATTCAGATGTTGAACAACCCGATTCATTCAGGCCCGAAGAGTAGTTTGTGGTCACAAATCCTGTAGCTCTTGGACTCTCTGTTCGACTGCGACTTTACATGATTGTTGTTGAAGGGGGTAGGAGATGTAACTGATATGCCATATCTAACTCAGTATTTCGCCATGAATTGGTGCAGTGCACATGTTTCTTTATTGAAGAGCTAAGGCAGTGTTCCTCTTTAAAAAAAAACTTCACAAGTATTAATCGACTTTCCGGAGGACCAAATCTATGATCTATGCTCAACTGAGCGGAGCACTCTTCTAGATTGTTCTGTCTTATTGCACAGCACTTTGTAAAGTTCCTCCCTTGATTATTCGCCTTGGCTTGTAGGTACCATCCACAACCCCTCTTTCGGCATAACCCCTCTTTCGGCAAGCAAAATAAAAAAAGCTTCACCAAAACTCACCAACTTCACTTACACAAATATTG
>LBNR01000069.1:31321-43356 GCA_001262555.1 Fusarium nygamai | reverse complement strand
TAACGTCGGATACGGGGAAACCGGCCACCCCCAGAAACCGGCCACCCGCTTTTTGACCCAACCTCCCAATTAATGATATCTTAAAAAATTCACAACTCCACCAATTTTAATCGTATGAACTTATAAAGTATACCAATCAATTCAGAATGACGAAATTCACTGAAGAAGATATGAGCGCCGCTCTTCAGATGGTTTCGGAAGGAGTTTCTATGAACAAAGCTGCAGCGTCTTGTGGCATCAACCGTTCAACACTCCAAGACAGAATTAAAGGTGCCACAACACCAAGACAAGCTCATGAACCTGAACAAAAGCTCTCAGCTGTTCAGGAAAGAAGATTACGAGACTGGATTATGGTCCAAGCTGACCTGGGGTGCCCTGTTTCGCACCAACAGGTCCGACACTTTGCAAACCAGATTGCAATACGCAACGGCTTCCCAGAAGGCGTCGGAAAACGCTGGTTACAGTCTTTTATGGACAGGAATAAAGAAGTAAAGACTTTACCGGGCAAGAGTATGGATTCTGACCGTTATAACGGAGCTTCTACTGAACTTATCAAGGCCTTCTTCATGTTATTCTCGATGCCGGCAGTTCGAATAGTCAAGCAGAAGAACAGATACAACGTCGACGAAGTTGGAATGATGGAAGGGATAGGACTGAACGGTTTATTCCTTGGTTGCAAGGACAAGAAGTCAGTACTTATTCGTCAGCCTGGTTCGAGGTCTTGGATCACAATTCTCGAGTGTATCTCGGCAACAGGGAAAGTCCTGAGACCTTTGGTGATCTTTAAAGGGAAAACGGTCCAACAACAACATTTTCCTGAGAAATTAGACTTCCTGGAAGGCTGGGAATTCACCTGTAGTGAGAAGGGCTGGACAAATAATCATATTGCGTTGATTTGGCTGAAAACGGTGTTTATTCCGTCAACAAAGCCCGAGAATCCAAAAGAACCGCGTCTTCTAATTCTCGACGGTCACGGAAGTCATATGACTGAAGACTTCTTGTTTGAGTGTTATAATAACAACATATTCGTGCTTTTCCTTCCAGCACATGCTTCTCATGTCCTACAGCCGCTGGATGTTGCAGTCTTTGGACCGTTGAAGAGGGCATATCGAAAATTCCTCTCAGATCTTGCTTCTGTCGCAGATTCGAGTCATATCGGCAAGATCACCTTCCTATATACTTACGACAAAGCTCGGAAAGAAGCTATCACGAAGTTGAACGCCCTAGCCGGCTGGAAAGCAACCGGACTGTGGCCAGTTAATCTGGCGAAGGTCCTGATGAACCCGATGGTCACTCAGCCTCCTGAGACACCAGCTCCCGTTATTACAGCTATTTCCCCGGCCAAAGAAAAGAATTCCCGTCTTCTTATAACACCCCGATCATCTGTACAGCTTCGCCGGGCCCTCCAAGCTGTCCCGGGCGTTGTCTCTGAAGACCCTGCTGTCAGGCTGCTTTTCCGTAAGATTGGCAGTCAATTAGACAGTCATAACTTCGAGATTGAACGCCAAAGCAGAGAAATCAGGATAATGCAATTAGAAAAGGAGGAATATCTGCCGAAAAAGAGGAAGAAAGTCACATATAACGGAAACGCCGAGTTCGCGAAGGTTCCGGCCATTTTGAAGGCTCGTGATCAGATGCGAAAAGTATTACAGCCAGAAAGAACATCATATCGCGTTAAAAAATTAAAACTCGAAGATCTTTGCACTCAATTCCATCTAAATATTCACTGATAGAAATTTTATTTAATATAAAAAATGTGGTGGTGTGTTTTTAATTGAGTTACAATCGCGATCTCAATCTTGGTGTTTTGCTGAGGGTGGCCGGTTTCTGGGGGTGGCCGGTTTCCCCGTATCCGACGTTAGCTCACAATAATCACCCAGGTCACTACTACTGCCAACGAGAAGCACGATTTAGTAACCATACAGCAGCATATGCTGGAATTAATAGTCAGATGACCAGCATGCACGATCGTCTTCAGTGGTCTCTGTCTTTGGGTGAGTGAACTACTTCAAAAGGTCCGATTCATTTCACTGCATCTTCTTGGTTTTCGTATGTCCACTACTGTATGTCCGCCACAGAAATTCCCAATAACACAACTCTTCCTGATTGGCACCCTATGGCAACTGTGCTTCCCGAAACAGCTACTATTCCATTGCGGCATTCGGGGGGCAGCCAAAGCAAGTCGGCTCCTGCCATCGTGACCCAGGTACCGTCCTGACAGGCGAGCTTTGGGGTTACCAAAGACTGCAATGAGACAGGAGGCTTTGAGCAAGATCTTGAGTGGCCAGTCAAGGCAAATACACCACGATCTGTGACAATGTCACGCTCATCGGGCGAAAAAGAAAGAACATGAAGGCATTTATCCAATGAAATGACGTCTTCGCACTCGCCCGTCTCTGCATTCCATATCCGTATCGTCTTGTCACGAGAGGCCGATGCCGCCTTTTTCGAGTCATGCGAGAATACCGCCGACCTAGCAATCTCGCTATGGCCTTCTAGAGTCAATAAGCATGCGTCCCAGCTTTCTTGAACCCTCGGCAGATTGCTTATCCATCTTGGAATAGCATGTTCGAATGTCTTTCTCACGACACTCTTGCTTGGTGCGAAAACCAGACAAAAATAAATCTGCAGTGGTGCTTCGGTAACCACGGAAAAATTTGCCTGAAGGAATCGAACTGCATCGGCCACAAAAATCGACAGGCTGGAATCTTCCTGCTTCTAACACGAGTTAGTCGGGTCCAAGCTCTAAGATGCAAAGAGCGTACCTCTAGCCATCTTGCCAGTGACCTAAGTGAGTCGAGACATTCCTTGACTCGGCCTAGTAAACTCATCGCTTCCAGCCAATGCAGGAAATGTGTCGTCAAGAAATCACAAACTTTGTTGCCATCGTTTGACTTGGGATCACCCCCCATATGGTGATAGGCCCAGTTTAGGCAAGCATATTGGAGCTCTGGGGGTATGCGTTCCTCCAGCTCTGAACTGTCCACCGTAGATCGGCGCGTCCCTGGGAAAGATAGGCCGCATATGTTCTCACGCAATCCGCTGCGCATGACACGCAAACAGTGTTTCGCTAAGGTTTGGTGAGTATGTCTTTCATCGACCCGGAGCTCGCTTTCGTTTGTGAGGAGATAGTCTCGAAATGACAAATGTAGTAGCCGCATAGGCGCTTTCCGGGCCGGTGGTATGCTGAGAACCGAATGGAGTGTATCGAGTCTGTTATCCACCACCTCGTGGTCGACCTCAAGCAGCTGTGACAAGGTCCACACTGAAAGAGGATTGGCAAGGATGATTATACTGCCAATTATCATCTTGAAGTCTTTGATAATCTGCGTTTTATCATCCTCCGAGACATCAGTGATCAACGAGCGTAGAACCGGCCCATAAGTTCTGTCCAATTGAGATACGTGACCTTTACTCTCGTAGTCCAGAACCTTACGCAGCTGTATCGGAGGGCTATCGCGTTTGCGATCGCCAACAAACCGACAAACAGTCGCTGCGAAGATAAAGAGCGGTACCGCCATCTGCGCGAGACTCTGTACTGTTGGGTGACCTGGCCAATCCGGCGGCAGCTTCCTTTCATCGCCCACAGTCATGTTAAAATCATGTCGGATCTTTTTGAACTCGTCATCCAAAAAGACAATTATGTCGTGCTCGACAACTTGTGCTGGGATGTCGTGTAGAACTAAGTCTTGGTAAGAACCCTGAACCTCGCTGAACCCCAGTCGAATGGGAAGCTCTGGCCTGCTGGTCAAGAATACCCGGAGGTAAGGGCGGAGAGTTTTGGCTTGCGAGAAAATGTTGATCAGCAATCTGATGTCAGTCTCTTGATCACACTCGTCCAACGCGTCGATCACCATCACGACTGACGACGGGGCTATCGGCGATGCCGCTACCTCAGACAGCGGTCCCTGGATGAGCTTTTCAAACTGCTCTTTCACGGACTTCCCCACAATGGCTGGGTTAGCATCAAGAGCTTTATTGATGAAGAATGCAACTCCTGGTATGCTCAAGGCCAGTTGGTGGGCTAGAGTCGACATCAGTTTGTTCAAGTTCCCTCTGTCTATCTCTCCTCTCTTGATGAAGAAGCTGGCACCGAGATCACCTCGTTTAGATCGCGAATGTGCAACAGTCCGCGAGATGGTCGACTTTCCAGTTCCCGCCATGCCATTTAGCCAGAAGATCGTCTTCGACTTGGGGTCGTCAATCCAGCGGTCTATTTTCTTGAGCAGCTCCTCACGAGTGTTAGGCAAGCACGTCGGGTTATGTTCTTCGGCCTTGGAGTCGAAAGAGGCACCGTGTGCGATTGGCAGCTGACCGAGAGTCGTTCGGTCATCAACGTTCTGGAGGATTACGCTAGATCAGATCCGCGTCAGCTCAGCCGCCGTTTGCCAGGTTGCATCACTTACGTCTGATCAATATTCAACGCCAAAGAAATATTCCCTCTGCAACGCTCAAGTTTCTCAATGGTTCCCTCGACATCTTTACTTTCAAATGGCCATTTGAGAGCGCGCACACCAAAACGGCTCATTGCCTTTCGACCAGTCGAAGGTTGGAGCTGTTGTTCAACCTTTCCCAGCGTTGAGTGGCCATCTTCTATCGCAGATACTAATTGTTGAGATGCTCTCAGCTCCTTCCCACGAGGCCCTTCGAGGAGAGCCTTGAGTTTCTCGGTTGTATCCTGAAAGGCAGCAACTTCTTTATAGAGCCTTTTGATATCGTCTTTGGCGTTCTTTACCTCTCGGGAGTATTGCAAACATAGGGAAAACACCTTAGCCGACAGATCAGCCACTGCAATAACGCTAGAAGCGACGCCGAGCGCTTCCGCCATTGGATCCGATCACTGCATTCGCTCTCAGGTTTGTTGACGATAGCGATGGCAATAGCGGCCTGGCCATCGTGCGGGGTTAGCGAGGCTCAGTCCTACCGACATGGATGGTACACGTGATGTAAGCCAACCAGCAACGCTGCCAAAGCCATCGCAAGTATTCGCATCGGGCCAGCCGGGAGCTCTGGGTCGTCGTTACGAGCCAAAGAGACATTTCGTTAGAACCACCATACGAAGTTCTGAGGAGGAGGTTAGGCATGTCTGAGACCATAGGGCATTCTACATAGCGTGACGCGTCCATCGAAAAATGGTACCCTGAGCATCTCCTCGTTCGCCTGATCGAGGATAGTGGCTGCTCTTATCGATAAAGAATCAATAACAGCTCCACAATGAGATGCGAGGTCATCAACGAGAAGTGGGGGCTGCTCTTTGTTTTTAGCTTTTCTTTGAAATCACAAAGCGATTCGACGAGTTCAACATCGACTGGAAAATGGCTGAAGAGCAGCTCTGTAAATCGAGTCATATTTTTCGCGCAGGAAAGAAGCTGAGGATTGACATCTCTTTCACTTGCAAGGAGGAGCCTCAAGACTCTAGGGTAGTGCAGCAACAGGGCAGTCGCGGTAGCGCCACCGCTCGGCAGCTTGCTCAGAGGGACCCGTTGCTGGAGACACAAGAAGCTGCTAGCCAACCCCGTGTCTGGAAAGACGGGTATGATCTCATGCGATGCAACGGGAACTTATGCCCAGGCTCGTACTGCTACGTTGATGAGCAAAGAAAGCATATGGGACTGAACACGAGTATTTTGACTAAAATGGTTGAGTATGCTGAACAAGGTAACGAGCTAAGGACGCACAGGGACGTCCCGCCCTACATCCTCGACATGGTCTACGAAAAAGGAAAAAGGCAGGTTAGACTGTGAGCGGAGAGTGAAACGGAAAGCGCCCATAATCAGCCTCTGGAAGCATTATGACGCGTCAGCGTTTGCCTTGAGGAACGAAAGGCTCTTCCTTCCGCCCCCTCCCTCGCCAGATCCTTCTCAGCCACCTAAGCCACGGTCCAAAAGCCGTTAGCCACAATGCCTTGAGGAACGAAAGGTCCTTTCTTCCACGTCTTCCGCGCCTAGCGATCCGTGCGAGCTGCGCCACAATCGCATCACCACAGTTTTTGCGCCACTGGGATCGTATCGATAAGCTATCGATATACGATATGATCGTCACATCAATCCAAACAAATTTTGTTTGTTTTCGCCTTCAGTTTGCTGGCTTATTTCACGGACGGGTTTACTTTTCGTCTCTAAACACAACTACCTAGTACGTATCAGCCACCATAATACGCAATGCCGCCGATTCGAACAGTCAAGAACAACAAGAACAACGCATTCCCAGGTGCTCAAGCTCCCACTAATAATCACCCAAAGAGGACGCTCCATCCCAAAGGTGTGAAAGATGCCCACTTTAGAAGTAGTGATCGTGACTGGGATGGCAAGTATGAGCAAGTCATCGGGACGTCCACTAGAAACATCGTCTTCGGCAGTGACTTTTTGTTGACCGAGTAAGTAAGCTTCCCATGGCCCAGGTAATTTATGCTGACCTCGCCTTTTTCAAGCGATCATATTGACGACATCTTAGCCTTGGGAAGTCCAGTTTGCGAAAAGATCGTGCAATTTATATTTGAATATGAGGACGTGGGTTATGGGGCACGGAATAATGCAGAGTCTCTGACAAACGAGGCGGTTGTCCGTCTGGGAAAGTCATGCCCCAACTTGAAGAAAGTTCAGCTCCAAGCTACGTGTCGCGTCACTGACGACGGTCTACTCAGCTTCTTCGAGAACTGCCCCAATCTAACGTCGGTGGAGCTTACCGGCACTTCTCGTGGTAGTAGGGATAAACTTTCTGGACAGGCGCTTGACCAATTGCGCGAGCACCAGGAGTGGGCTCCCAAGTTGAAGAAGCTGATCCTTGGTGAAGATGAACGCAACAAGTTGTTCATGAATGCTATGCGCTCTTTGACCAAAGAAAGGCCAGGGCTGACAGTTACTTTGCTTCAACGGCATGAAGTTAAGAAGTGGGGAGACTGGGAGTTGGAAGAAACGAAGATAGTGTACAAGAAGGGGCGCCTGGCGTGGTAGGAAGGATCCATCCTCACGCAATCCCTCTACTCTCATTCTTGGTCTGTATTCTGGATAGCATTAAATGAATCAATGATAATTTCCCAAGCTTGTTCCGCTATTGCTACATTGAACGACCGGGTATTCCCCGAAGAGTCGTATGAGGTACCTAGTTTTACTGTTCTTCTGGCCATGGTTTTCTCCCGCATCGATGGTCTAGGCGGGCCCACAGAATCAATTTCATCGTTTGCCTTGGCCGAGCCGCGAATTTCGTCCCGAAAGAGGTGGCAGGCATACCAAATTCAAACCGTCCGGGCCTCCTTCAGCAGCTCCTCCAACCTCGCAATGCTCTTCAGCAGATACCCCTTCACACCATACGCACTAAGATAATCTCTCTCCTCAAGCAAATCACTCAACGCAACCTTGACCCAGTCCTCTGTCTTCTCCCTACGCTCCCTTCTGGCCTGTCGCCTATTCTTTTCCCACGCCAGCTTCTGGCGGTACATCTGACCGCGTTGCTGCTTGTTCGGCCTCCCAGTCTTGAACACGCCCACATCTGCATCCTTCAACGTCCACCGCTTGGGGATCTCCGGCAACCCATCTGCCAGGCAGGCAGGTTTCTCCCGCGCCTCAATCAGCGGCAAAAGTGCCTCATCCAGCAGTTTGAATGTCGGGATGCTGCTGTCGCACGGGGTGCCGCACATCTTCCACGTGGCGTCGAGGTCAGTGTGTGACGCATCAGCCATGCTGAGCAGTAGATTGAAGGCCAGTGTGGTGTCCATGGCGACTAACTTCTTGATGGCGCCCATGTGCTTGCGGGCGGAGGTGGCATAATTGGCGCTTGTGATCGCCGAACTGTTGCCACTCATGACCTTGACTTTCTTGTCCAGCTCGTCGACGCGCTTGTCGAGGGCTTTGAGGGCGTCAGCGTAGATTTTTTCCGCATCCTTACTGGCGCTGGGGACTGTGGTTTTGGGTTTGGTGGAGCTAGCGGTCCTGGCAGCCTTCTTAGTGTTGAGACAGTGTGGCTAAGGTGGTCCGATCTGCTGGTGGCTAGGATGTGGATACTATGTAAGGAGCTGTGCTCCTCCTAGACACATGTAACTTAGAACTAACAACAACACAATCAACCCTTTTACTTTAACACTTAGGACGAATGGGCGGATCATTTGCTTCATCGAAATCTTGAGTTTTCCCGCTGTCTTTGACGTCGCGCTTACGTTTAGCCGAGACTGAAGACATGAACCGACTGGCAGTGCGTGCTCGTGGAGCCATCTGTGTACCGTATAGAGAACAATGTTTATAGGAGAGTGATCACGATGGGAAAATACGCGTGCACTTTAACGCGTCGACGCCACTAAGAGAGGGGGTGATTAAGGTTAATGTCGCAGGGTAGGCATTAGTAATCTAGCTATATGCTTTAAGTAACTCTGCGGGATGGAATACCCCGCACAAGAGATAACTTAAGACATCAATCAACACATTTGTTGCTGCTCATCATATTCACTCTAACCCTTTAAGCACGCTCAGTGCGACAGTTAAGGTGGAGGACGCAAGCCGAATATTAACCTTAATCCGTTTCCTAAACTCGGGTAGCAACCCCTGCAGCCGCAAGGCGGGCGTCTTATTTCTCAAGTTCTCAGCTCGTTCCGAAAAGGCATTGGCGGACCCCGTAGGGGACCGGTCTCCTGTCAAAATGTCGATTTGCATGAAGGCTTTCAGGAGGTAGCATCGTTTTGCGCCACAAAGGCAAGTCTAGCTATGAAGGTTACGACGGAGGAAGAGGCTAACCAATGAGAAGGTGTATCATCCACTCTTAATTAAAAAGCCAGCTAGAAGCTCGACAACCCCGTCACTTTTTCGGTGAAAGAGGATGTACAGGGGTGTGAGCCAATGAAAGACCGCGAATTTCCACTTTCACCGAAAGTGAGCCGGATAAAAGGGGTGTAGGCAGATTGTGGTTGGTAGTCTTCGTCCTCCTACCGCAATCGATTGGGCGATAGTATCGTATCCATCAATGCCTCATTGTCCATGTACGAGGCAGGCTTTCGAAGCATGATGTGCGCTTACTGTTCTATATAATATCTTCTTAGGTCTACCTGCCCGTTCGATATCAACCTCGCCTAAGCGGTTACTTCTCATCGACAATTTAGCTGTGCTCCCAATATTGGCATTAAAGACCCTTTCGAACCTTCCAACCTATTTTATCTTGAAGTATGGCTTATCGGGAGTACAGCAATGCTGAGTGGGACTGTAAGCGGCCCGTCATTGAAGATCTTTTAATCAAAAAAATGACATACGAGGAGATCGCTATCTCCCTCAACCGCGATGGGTTCAGAGTTAAGTATGTTATAGCTTTCTTGAAGCATCACGAGGACTAACTAGGCAACAGACCAAGATGGATCCAGCACAGAGTGACTGAAAGATGGGGAGGGGGAAAGAATTTCACGAAGAAGCGCACCATGCGATATCTCCAGTCAGATGCCTACGACGCGCCGGCCCTAGACTTCCAGTCTTGGCTCAGGTTAACAAGGGGCGCTCGTCGTAATGGCATCAATATGCCCGATTCTCACCGCTATCGCCTGAGAATCGTTGGGGACCAGTACTTGGCCCCGTCTCCTCTATATACCTACCACAAAGAGCTCTTCTCTGCTGTCTCAAAGTATGTAGATGGAGCCTTTGACAACCATATCTGGAGCACTGAGACATTTTCTAATCAAATCGCACACGATTTTATGAGATGGACCTACGATGATCCCCCTAGCATCTTTAAGGTGTTCGGGTACCTGATGTGCGCGACCGTGTGCAGCCAGCTGGAGATGCACCGCGAGGCACAGTTACTGCTAAAAACCGGGTTCAATGAACTCCCAGGCTGCATTGACGACCACTCACCCGCAACTCTTCTTGTATTTATCGTTCTGTTGAGGTTTTTCCATGATCGTATGCCCACAGAGAGAGAGAGGTTCCTACATCACAGCAGCTCCATTGCCAAAAAGACACACCCATTCGGAGACATACTTTGCCGTATCTATGACGCAGAGCATCAAGGCGCAAATACTGACTCTGGCGCAAGCGCAAACTTGCTTCACGATGTTGCGGCTATATTCTACAGCAAGTTAAAGGGTCGATTAGGAAGCGACAAAATGGGCTATGTCATCTTACAACCTCTGCACCAGGGCGGAACGAAGGAAGACTTTGAGATCCTTATATGGAATGACCCTAGTATCATCCAGAGGGAGGATAAGAACTTTTTCAATTCTGATGCAAATATCGAACGCTATATCGTTCTGGCTACTGAGAAGTTTGGATACCGAGAGCTGTTGCAGATCGAAAAAATGCTAAGGCGGCAGAGAAGTCTTGCTGAAACTAGCGAGGTTCGCGAGATGATAGACAAGCATTTGGCATCCCTTCAGCGACCGATCCAAAGGATAGGGTTTCGAGACTACTATTATACGGACAGGAAAAGGTTTCAGGAACATTGGAAGCAAACGACAACCAGCTGGGAGATGACACAGGTCACACAAAGCCCTAACCATATTATGGACATGTTGCAGGGCATGAAGAGGTTTAAGGACTTCGAAGACCAATATGAAGTTTCGTTCATTAAGAAACACTTATATATCGTCTTCTTAGGGTTAGCGGAGGACCTGGGAAGGGAAGAGTATGAGAACTACAAGATGGCCCAAGACGGAATTCTTCATTCAGTATAATGCGAAAGTTGAGAAAGTAGTTTGCTAGCTTATTAAATACTATTAATATTATATGTAGATTACTAAAATCTTTAAATTTATAGGACTGCATTGCGATGGTTTGGTATTATTGCTTCTACCCGCTTAGCTTCATATCCGACTAGCAAATGTGACAATATAATCTCGTATTAGAATGCGCCATCAGAGGTCCTTGAGCAGGACATCAGTGTCGGTGATGCTTCTTTCAAGGCGATATTGTAGTACCAAATAGAAGCGTGAGCGAGCGAGAGGCTAGTGGAAGCAGCCCCCGTTGAGCCACAGCTCTATATACGTTCAGATTTTTAAGCGCAGGCTAGAGCACAAGACAGTTGTAGAGATCAAATTCAATTTAAAGTAACTTAATTAGTTATCCTTTTATGGAAATATGATAACTTGATTATATTGTATATATTAGTTATTATAAATATGACTGAAACATTTATTTATTCCTCTACTAACTACTATTATAACTATCTAAGGAAATTCCATCGTCCTCTGTATTCTCCTCTCTCTCGTCTTCTTCCTGAATTAAAACACTATAAGAGGTATCGGCGAGCTCGATAGTCCATTCTGGCGGCTCGCTCTGTTGCAAAAATTGATCTAATAGCGACTGATCTTGTGCAGTTGTTTCTATTTCTTCCTGCCTAGCGTCGAGGTGGCTGCGGATATCGTACTGATCACCCTGGTTGTTAAGCCGACGTCTCGTCCAACGCAATCGTGCCAAGAAAGTAGACGAGTGGCCGGGTAATGTCTCCATAGTATCAAGTAAGCCCATGATATTATCGCGAGTTGGCAAAATAATGGTTGGTTGGCTCACAGCCTCTTCGAGGATATGCCTCGAGATGTGCGTTTCTGCCACCGGTACGCGGAATATATGTTCGTCTATGCCACCGCCGGTACGTGATGGTTGGTTCACCGACCACGGTTGGATAAAGTTCACATCATCATCTCTTCCCCAGATTGGGCCGGCAATGTACGACGCATAGAGTAATGCTCGCCGACAATGGCGTTGGATCTTTTTACGGTCACTGGAGCGCAGACTATCAACACCATGCATAATTTCGACCCAGTGCGGCCAGATAGCTCTTTCGATACTACCAAACTCACGGGATGTCAGGATATTGGGCGTTGAGGAAGGTGACAAACCTTCGGGATACTCGCGACGGCGATAAACGGACGACAACGGCGTGTTCTCCTCTGCACGAGGCGGCGAAAAGTAAGGGGCCCAGTACTGGATTTGGAAGAAGGGTGGCTTGTCATGATGCCAGGTGGTGCGGCCATGACTGGTACCCACTTCCTTACTATGGTCGCAGTTGAATGCGACCTGGATGTAGTACCCAATCTGGCGACTAAAACAGCCGTCGAAAGGGCCTAA
>LBNR01000069.1:18255-29152 GCA_001262555.1 Fusarium nygamai | reverse complement strand
GATAATGCTGTCATATAAGTCTTTAAACCGTGCTAGGGACAGGCTGTTAGCAGAAGCTTTTGTGTGCGATCGAGCTCCGTTGGGGAAAAACAGCAGAACAGAGAAGCGGACGCCGGCGGTAGTAAAAGTGCCGATGGAGGTATGTCGCGTATGTGCCAGGTCCAGGCCGTGAGGTTGTATCACTTAAGTGGTGGATATGTTACTCTTGTAAGCAGGGAAAAAAGAGAGTCGAAAGTGGTTGGGGGCTCGGATGGCGGACAGACTCTTTGCCCCGAACCAAATACTATCGACATCCCATTGCCGTGCGATTGTCACGGAGCCGTGGGGAAGCGAAGCCTGTGTCTTGTGCAACGACAAGGGTTCGGCCGGTCGGTCAGAGAGGAAGCTTTGCCACTGTGGAAAGGAAGCACGAGGATCACAAGCACTATCGCGTTTTTCAAAGATAGTCGGTAAAGGAGGAAGAGAACGGCTGATATAGTCGGTATGTTCCTTGAGTGTTTGGGTATTTTCCGGCTCGCCATGCTCGTGTGAACTCGGGCCTGTTTGAGATATATATCAGTAAGTTCTACTAATCCGGGAGCAGTCGGATGATGAATCTATGACATACAGTTACATTGATGGCTAAAAAATGCTCCAAGCACACGACCATACACCTCTCCCTGCTGGCGTAGAATCGGGACCACCAGCCGTATCTTGTTCATTAATCGCTCGAAGATAACCGCTGAGGATGGATTTGTCTCTACCCACAGACGGTATTGAAGATGGACTGGGCAAAGGCGAAGGTAATGAGGCTGGGGGGCTTGGCGTTGGCGAGGAAGCAGAGTTTCTGTGCTGAGGTGATTGACTGTTATGCTGAGTAGAGCCGGTCGATGACGGTCGCGCTAGGATCAATGGGTCTGACACGGCGTTGTTGGAGAACCTGAAGTTCTCAGATATATCACCGTCGTCTCCATATTCTATATAAGCAGTAAGATCGCGTGGAGATGACGAGAAGAGTATTGGTTCAGCCTCGGACTCAGGGTCAGGCTCGCCACCTGGTCTGCAGTCCGGTTCAGGCTGATCCCCATCGGGAGAAATGGAAGAGCCTGGGTCACCATGCAAGGTAAGGCCAGAGAATTCGACTGTAGGCGGAAGTTCTTGAGTGACATCGAACTGCTCGACGATCTGTTGTGCCTTTGTAAGGTGCTGTTGGTCGTGGTGCCGTTGGACACGGAGACGCGTTCGCTCACGTAAGAGGTCAGGTAGAATTCAAAAATCACCAGCGTCATAGCAGACTACTGCGAGTTCTCTACAGCACTTTAGATAAAATACTCCAGCTTTTTTCAGCAGTAGTACCCAGCCACAAGCTTCATCCAATCGAACAACCAATCCCCTCGCCGTTCTTTTAAGCTTTTAAATCCGGTCAAAGTTATCGGGCACCTGAATCTCTCTCTGGGGGGGCTCTGTTCGAGCTAAGAATTGCCGGAGTATGGAATTAGGCTGAATCACATCATCCATCTCTCTTTGTCTTGTTTCGAAATGACTGCGGATATCATATTGCTGGCCACCGTTGTGAAGCATTTCGCGGATCCTTATTGCTTGCTGAAGAATTGTTTGGTCAAGTCTAGGTACAGTTTCAATGGCGTTAATTAGGGCCATAACATTATGACGAGAAGGCAACAGAATCGTAGGTTGATGAGGGCTGATCGGTGATCGAGTCGATATGGCAGAAATTGGAAGGCGGAACGGGTCTCCACGCTGTCCGTCTCCCATCGATGACTCATAAAACCTCCAAGGCTCTACGTGTACCCAATTATCCTTGTGGCTCCATTTAGGTCCAACAAGAGCCATCAAGCAGTCAATGACCTCTTTACAGATTCGGTTCCTTTCTTTTAATCTAGCCTGGCATAATTGGTCATTGTTACTGATTAGCCGTGTCCATAGCTGCATGAGACTGGCAGAATGCCTTTGGAACTCCATGGCGTCGATTGATCTTGATATCGCGGTCAGGGGGATGCAGGGGTTTTGGTGTCGATAACAATCGTTGGAGGCCCGTGACAGAGGAGCGGTGCATTCAGGCGGCGAGAAATAAGGAGCCCAAAACTGTATTCGGAAAAAGGTCGCTCTTTGATGCTCAACTCCTGGTCTACGGTCAACAGTAACATCTTTGGTTGCATCACTATTGAAAGTAACCATAATGTAGTTGCCAATAATGCGACCGAAAGGCCCATCAAATAAGCCCGCGTACTCCTCAATCATGCCCCATAATCGCTTAACTCGGTGATAGAGTTCAAGGAAGTAGAGGCCGTACCAGAATGAGGTTTTCGGACGTTTGAAAAGACGATTGAACACGGAACTCGACCAGCTGTCGTCCGGGGGTAGATACTTCCGCGTTCCCATCCATAAGGGTACGTCTTCTGGCTTATCTTCTACATCAGAATCGGCGCAATTTCGGACGTAAGTAGCCCAAGCCTCATCGTAAATCTCCCATATTGTCTGTGCTGTAACGAAACAGCCTGTCTGTCAGGCCGACTCCTCTTCGATTTGTTCCAATCGTTCAAGGCGGGGTAGAACACGTTGCCCGACCTCCTTACGCATATCCTCCCATTTCAGCTTTAGTTTGGAAAGCATATGCTGGTGATAAGCCCGAGCAACTTCTTCAGTAGCTAGACGAAGGACTCTTTCTACCAACTTTTCTGCTGTGTGGCGACGCCCATGTTCGAATTCGGAACGGGCGTGCTCAAGTAACTGTCGGAGGCATACTTCGATCGCGACTTTGGACACAGTAAAACGCTGGATACTCATTTGAGATACGAGGCCGCGCTGGAAAGGATTTCGAGGGATATAAAGCTGGACGAGAACCTCTAAGGCAATATGTCCGCCATACCAATCGAGACTCGAGGGAGGAATCCACAGCATTCCAGTGTCCTCGATAGCCATGTCAAGTCCAAGGCCCCGTCGCTCTAGCAAAAGACGGATATTGGGTTTTCGACGAGTCTGAACCGTCCACTGCGGCAGCCAAATCCAATTGTCATATGAGAAACGTTCTTTACTTGCGAGTGCATAAGTGAGAAGTCGACAGAAGAGCTGAGCAGTATAGAAAGCGAGAATCAAGGCAGGGGGCGAGATAGTAGTACGAAGAGACGCCTCTTGAAACAAGTGATCGAGAGGGAGGATAAATCTTGCAGCCTGGGTGAACACATAATCATTCATGTCTCTGGTAGAGACTACCCAGAATGGATCGTGTTCTCCATTGCTTGACGCATGTAACACCTTGAAAGACCGATTGCCAACATGGGGGCTTCTGTTCGGCTCGAAATAGCCTCGATGCCACATTATAAGAATCGCATCGAGTCGAAAAGTCATTTCCTTTCGAACACCGTAATTTGCAAGGGCTGTCGAATTCGAAGTAGCTCTTAAATGCCGTTTGTTAGCCTCCCAGGCTTTTAAAAGAGCACCGCGATGAATTTGCGTAGTATTCGAGGCTTGCCGCCGGCCTCGATTGTTCGCGGAAAGATCGCTCAACATACCCTCACTCAAAGCGAGAAGTGGAAGAAAACCTGACCCGAATATTTCATAATCACTGAACATGACAGATAACAGCTCTTTATGGCAACTATAGGCCTTGGCGCGAATGACCCCTGACCTGCGCTCGTGGGGATGGCCTGGGTTGGTGGCTCGAGTACGCTTCGCCTTAACTTGATAGTCCCCGATATCACGCAGTAAGAACTTCTGGAATTTTACAGCATCCGAACGAGACTCGGGTGCGATTCTGGAGATTTGCTCATGCAGATAAGAATGGCATTGACTCTTCCATAGAACAGTGAAAGGTCCCCGCCTGGCAGTACTATCGGGTGGATCACTCGCAACATAATCACGGGCTCCAATATCGATCCAACAGGAGTGAATGTCCAGGTGTGCAGGATCAAGTGCCTGAAGAACTGAGCTCTCGAAATCGTCTAAGGATGCGTTGAGTGTTTCTTTCCCGAAAGTATTCTTCAAGTCGTGAGACTGAAAAAGTAACCGAGGACCCTTGAAGTATGGCACAGTTTCTCCGCTCTTGGTCGTGAGCTGGAATTCATCTGCTTTGCTGACTACCAGAGACCAGAAAAGAGGAAGGTCTTCCGCCGGGATCGTATATTGCAGATGGACTGCCCTGTTGACATCATCAGGCCTCCATCGATTATTTCCTGGCTTTTCTTGGAACGAACGAGACTTCGCATACGCTATGTCGTACGTTCGTGGTATTTCCTGGCGGCAAGGATCGGACATGGCCTCACAAGCTGCCGGGATGATGATGTGATCATAAAGATCTTTTTGACGCTCAAGGGACAGAGCATTCCGAGTGGCTGAAGTTGAATCAGTGGCCACACAAGGGAAAAAGAGAAAGACCGAAAAATGTACACTATGTGTGTTAAAAGCACCAAACTTGATATGCCTTGTTTTGGCCAGGTCCAGTCCATGAGGTTGAATCACCTGGTCGCATGACAGGTTTAGGGCGAGAGAGGGTAGAAAAGATAGGCGGAAGTTGTTGGGAGGTCGAATTGCTTGCAGACCTGTAGCCCCAAGCCAAATGCTGTCAATATCCCATTGTCTACACAGAACCAACTCTGGTTCGTTCTCGGGGAGAAGTTGCATCTGCGATTTGCGAAACGAAAGCGGCTGGTCAGGCTTGTTTGACAGGAAGTTCCTCCATTGTCGGAAAAAGCTGCCGGGATCATAAGATCCAGCCTCACCAAAAACCGTCGGTAGAGGAGGAAGGCAACTTTGTAGGTACTGTACGCTCTCTCGGAGGGAACAAGTATGTTCTGGCTCATTGACCTCGAAATCATTTTCACCTGATCCAAGTGTTCCTATCAGTATATAACATTTCAATAACCCATTAAGAGATACGGTAAGACGTACATTTACACTTAGAATGGAAGAAAATTCGGAAAGCCTGGTCGTACGCAGTCTCATGCGAGTCGGAAAAATCAGACCTTAACTCGTTGTCTTGA
Source organism: Fusarium nygamai (assembly GCA_001262555.1). NCBI lineage: Eukaryota > Fungi > Ascomycota > Sordariomycetes > Hypocreales > Nectriaceae > Fusarium > Fusarium nygamai. Next base: position 24,176 of record LBNR01000069.1, on the reverse strand, counting down.
TGCCGGAGGGCTTCAACGAAGCTATCGAGCGTCTCATTACGGTTTCCATCGACATCGGAGGCAATGAGCCCAGCAGACTTGCGTATTGTGATATCACGCGCTAAAGTGATATTCATATTCATATTCACATATTCGCAAAAAGTGTGCTAGAATATCACCCTAGCACTTTAGCACAATTGATATCCCTAGAGCACCGTAGTACGATTGGTATCAATATAGCACTTTAGCACAAGTGACATCACTATAGCACTTCAGCACCTATACTGTCAGATATCCGCAAATCAATCAAAATTAACATCGGAATCTTCACCGCCGCCACTATCAAAACCTGTATCAGTAATTACACCCATACCACCATGGACAGTCTTCTGGATATGCCCTTCACGCAGCCAGTTGCCTATACATTCAACCTTCTCAAGATTCTCGCAAGTCATTTGTTCTCTATCCCAGGAGAGAGTGCGTCGACCACCAGAGAAAGCAGATTCCGGATCAGCCGATTCAGACGCGATCGAGAGGATCTGAATAGCCATTCGACTTAGCTGAGGATAAGTCTTCCGCTGGTCCTTATGACACCACCATTGAAGTGGTGACCCACTTATTTTGATGGGTGTTGCCTTTATAAAATCTTCAAGATCGTCCATACTATCACCCAGATCCTCGGTGACTTCCAACTCTTCAAGTAGAGCGTCCCACTCATTCGGCTGCCGCTTTTGTGAAGCAGATACCTCATCAACCGACTCTGCAGGTCCAGTCTCAGGCTGAGTTTTGTACTCTTCCCAAATTGTACGGACACTAGCAATGGCGTTCTCGTGCCATGACTCTGGCCAGTGGCGCTCAATGTACCTGATTCGCTTTGAGGGATCAAGAAGGAGGGCGGCAGCATAAACAGGCGCATCTTCGGTCATAGTATAATACTTGTCGAGAATGAACCAGCCCATCTCAATTGAATGAAGGATACGGCGATCAAACGTCTCCGGCTTCGAGTAATGTTCCTAGATTGGATAATTAGCCAAGTTAGGGTTTAGAGCCTATTAAGTGACAGCATACCTTGTTCTTTTCATAGTGGCGTAATAAACCATCCATAATTGTTAATATTTGCGACAATGTAGAATTCTTACCCTCAGCCCATAAAGTTGCCGACGCGAATGGGTAGAGAAATCTATGTGTTCTTTCAAGGTAATCCCAATCTGATGAGTTGAGGATATTATCGTTGATCTCCTTATCGTAATCAAGCAAGAATTGCTTGATCTGTGATTGTTTTCGGATAAGATTATCGATCAGCTTATACCAAGAGTTCCATCGGGTGTCGTTATCGATCCCAAGCCGCAAGCTTACTCGATCCTCCCATAGATCACTGTGGATAGATGAATTTCGAAGCCAGACTGCAATGTTATGTAGTTTACGCATCGCCGGGATGGTTTGCCAGCCTCTGAATTTGTCATCCCTGAAATCGGGGGGCTTCCGAGTGGCCCTTTTAGCCTTTCCCTTCCATACCTTACTGAAAGACTGTTCTTGCTGTCCCGAAGCTTCAGACCGCGATGTTGGCTCATTGGCGGATACATCATAGAGTGTAAAGTAGAACTGTTCGTACATCTCGGCGCCGGTTACGTCGCTGGCAGCGGCAAGTGCTGCGCGTAAAGCTTCTTTCGAGGACGCAAGGAGAAAGGCCTGAAGGGAGAGATTTATGATATGAGCGATGCATCGGATTCGGCGCTGGTTGGGATGGAAAGATATCTAGACTCAGTTAACCAACTACCTATCAATCAACGTTCTAAATCACATACACCGTATTTGTCCTGTAGCATTTGAGAGAGATGCTTTAAACAGGTATCGTTTGAAGTAGCATTATCGCTGGTATGATAGCCGATTTGCTTCGCAATACCGTATTCTTCGATTGCTTCCGCCATTAGAGTTGCTTGGCGTTCGCCACTGTGGCTGTATCGGCATTCAGGCATAGCTAGCAGGGCCTTTTGAAGTCGATAGCCATTATCAACCCATCTAACGCATACTGCTAAAATGCCATGCCGATGAGGCGATGTCCAGAGATCGGTCGAGAGATGGATCTTCGATACGGACGCCTGAAGCTTTGCTTTCAATTGAGATCGGTATAAGTCGAAGGTAGTGGTAATATGACGCATAGCTGCGTCGCGGGACGTGAGGAGAAGATCCTCAATAGCCGGATTGCATGCCAATATGATATCCTGCATCTCATCCCATTTCACCGCGGAGAATGGTAAACGACGGCGTGTAAGAAGACCGACAATCGATTCTATATATTGCTGTCGGTTAAAGACGCGGCGTAAAGTGGTATCTGATGGCCGACTCGGAAAAAAAACTGTCCATCCGCGGCTGCTTTGATGGCCGGGTAATAATATCCGAGTCGTGCTCGTCTACGGTACTGGCCTCCGTCTGAAGAATAGAGGCATGTTTCCTTTTCGCGTGATAAATGGCATTGCCACGCTTCCCATTTGACCATGGACTATCTGGGGGACAATGAAGGCATTCATACATAACACGACCAGATGTCTTTCGCTTGCCAGATGGGCCTAGTTTGGCCTTCTCTGGATGAGTGGTGCGGAAAATGGCGTCGAAGCTAGATGATTCGAAGGGCAGATCATCGGGTGATGCTCTAGTCTGCGATCGACTAAGGGTATCAGTGATAATTTTTGAAGACGAAATCATAATTATATATTGAGAGTCGAGGCAGCAGACTGTCAGACAGCGCGCTCTCACTAGGTAACTCATAATCTAATGATGATCGGAATGATTGTCTCCTGTCTCTTTCTCATCATGGCTGTTCTTGCACTCCTCCTTCTTATCGCTAAAGAGGCGAGGCTATGATACTAGACCTGCTGACCTTGTAACAGACCTGTAACACTGTTCTGACGATTCACGCGTAATCGTACGACACCCGTTTCCTGTGGCTGCCTATGCAGCACTATCATCCATGCCACTTCTCCAACACAGACCGCGGAATTCAAAGATATCCGGCAGGGTGAAGGACTGGTGCCAGCATGAAGTGCATTTAGTGTGATGGATGCTAGCTACTTATACACCAAAGGTTGCACCATGGTCTGCTGCCTATACTGAGGTCTACAGCCTACGCTCAGAATTGTAGCATAAGCTATAGGGAGCTACAGCCTGGGCTAAAGAAGCTGTGGTTGGCATCCTATCAGGTCCCACGGGAGGGCGTGTGCATGATCAACTTAGCAAGAAAGATTGAATCTAAGAACTCGTGTTTAGATTATGGGGGAATTCTGCAAATCTAAATACACTATAAAATCCTATGTTGTGTTAAAAATGTGACGAGAACAAGGGGATGTTGAAAAAGTTCATTGCAGTAGATCCAACCAAAGTACTGTAGATAATATTATCTAATCTTATCAGATAAGGGTGGTACACGGCCGATAGCATTTTAGCTATCGTGATATCACACTTAGCTGAAAAAAAGTGTGATATATATTCACGGTGATATATATCACTTTAGCACTTTAACACAGTGTGATATCACTTTAGCATATCACAATACGCAAGTCTGCAAGTGTAACATCAAGGAGGAAAGACCAAAGCAACGCCTGCCAAGGACCGCGCCGGAAACGATGCTGATATGAGGAATAGGATCTTATCTGATCACCGCGATCCACGTGATTCATTTCATCGTTATACTGAGCGGCAACAGAAGGAATAGGGATTATCCTAGCCTGGTCTCCATTGAAGACCTCCTTTAGGCGCCGTGCCTCTGCCTTTGTGCCTCTTTTAGCGGGCAATTTCCTCTCTTTTGGTGTGCGGTTAAGAGGGGCTGCGCTGTGCATAGTTGAAAGGAAGAGCACCACAGAGCTATCTTCCCAAGCGATTTGAAGGAACTAGAGGGGAGGAAAAGAGACAGGTTACTAAGGGAAATACAGCTAAAAGTTGTCTATACCTGTTTATCCTTTGTCGGGATTAAATATACCTCATTAAATAACAACGGCTTGCCATCAGGAAGCTTCCCGGTCTCTTTTATCTGCTTTATCTCGGTGGTGATGCCGCAATTAGGGCGTGCCGTGCCTGTAGCCCCGTATCCAAGCTGCCGAAGTAGGCGGAAGAGCTGCGGTGACGAGAAGAGGTTATCTGTAAAGACGTGATGTGTCTGTGTTAATAGCCTTTTTAGTAGGTGAACCACGACGCTCTGTGTATTGCTAAGAAGGATCTCGGTCCGTAGCTTCCCCTTCTTGCCGTACGGCATCGGTGCATCTTCTACCTTGACCGTTACAGCCGTAATTGGTGATGCCTTTACATGCCAAAGCCACTGCAGAAAGTAGCCCTGTTGCGCAATAACACAGATTTTGAAGCCTACCGGCGTGGGCTTTCCCTTGACGAGCGTTGTCTCTTTTGATCTGCCTGTAAAAGGGACCATACACTCATCTACAGTCAGATTAGTCCCTGGACGATAGAGCTCGATAGACACCCTTTGTATGTGTTCAGACCACTCTTCAGCCGCTTGGAAGGTCTTTGGAAGATCCTTCTCATCGCTCACATCGAGATTGGTGTGATCAAAAGTGCGGAAATAGCGTGTGATCAGCTCGAACTTCCGTAACGGCATGAACTTCGTAAATGGATGAAGGGGGCGCTGATCTCCTAGGCTAGGGGCCTTCCAATGGTCTGCAAGGGATATTTCCCTATGAATTCCTAGGTAAATAAGGATACCAAGCCATACATAAGCCGTTGAAGTGGAGATGCCTTCCCAAGCATGCAAGCGCGAGTGGTCGGAAAGGGGGGTATTCCAGCTATCTTTGATGCCGTTATTAGCGCAGAAAAAAGCCCAGTCTTCGGTGTATCCGACCCATGACTGTACAAGGGAAATAGGTATGAAAAGCTGGAATAATTCAAGTGGTAGCTGGGGCAGAGGGTTAATCTGAAAATCATGATATTCTATATTGAAAGGTTGAAAATCATCACCGCAGCCCTCTTCGGGCGGAATATTAGTTGCGCCGGTGGGGTCATTAGTAGCTGCCGTAAAAGGCGGGCTATCAAAGCTATGATCATCTAATATATGTATCTCTTGGGAGCTCATTGTTTTAATCGAGACTCGTTAAGGTCAATTTGTATGAGGATTTTTATGATTTTGGTGGTGTTGAAAGAAGAAGCTGTCTGACGGGAACTTTACGTACCCTGCAGGTACCTGCAAAAAAGCGGGGTAAGTGACCTGTGGCAGTCTTATGCCGCTCAAAGAGATAGTAATAAAATACAAACCTTAATTAACGTGTTTGATAAGCGAGTTGACCAAACAAGCGAGTTGATCACTGCACTGTATAACTATAAATACCCTATCCTATAGCATTCTTAAGCTATAAATAAAATAGCTAAAAATCTAATAAAAATATTTTTACTAGTAGTATAGTTAAACTTATTAAATAATATTTTTTAAAGATTTTTAGCTGTTCTACTTTATATAGAAAAGCTTAATTATACAGTATAAAATACAGTATAAATAGGGTTTAAGGTTTATAGCTATATATAATTTTTTTAAAAATCTAAGAAAATTAATATAGTTTATTTTAAGACTTATATACAAGCTATAAAGATTATAGCTATTTTAAGCTTAATTTGGATTTTTAAAGATTTTTTTAAAAACCGGATTTAAGGTGGAAATAAGAGTGATCAACTCACTTGTCTGGTCAACTCGCTTATCAAACACGTTAACGTGTTTGATAAGCATGCGCCGCAGACAAGTATGCGCCGCACTGCACTGTATAGTATTAAAAACCCTACCCTATAGTATTTTTTAATTATAAATAAAATAGCTAAAAATCTAATAAAATTATTTTTTAAAATAGTATATAATAAACTATATAATATATTTTTTTTAGATTTTTAAAAAATCTCCTTTATATAGTAAAGCTTAATTATACAGTGTAAAATACAGTATAAATATATTTTAA
>LBNR01000069.1:0-18013 GCA_001262555.1 Fusarium nygamai | reverse complement strand
GCTTATCAAACACGTTATCTCTATTTAATTAACAGTATTTCATTCTTGTGCCCTTGTGGCCAGCTCCTTTGGTAACGTATATCTCTGCCTGTTTGGCCTCAGGTCGCAATTACCGACGGAACTAACATCTTTTCAACGCCAGGTGCCGCGGAATGAATATATAGCATTTATTTGCAAATAGAAAGAGTTACTTAACTATTCAGTACAAGATCTTTTCAATGTTTATATGGGTTTCCCCACATGTTCATGGGAAAGTCAATTGCCTACTGTATACTCACTCCCGCAGGGAGTAACGATACCGCCTTTTCCATGTACATCGCCAGAGAGGTCCATCCGCTTACGCACAATTCTTAAGCTTCAGGCTTCCTTCCGTAAACTGAACGGCTAACAAAGTATCAGCACATTGAGAAGAAAAAGGGGGTGATAGAAAATACATTGACCAGTAGGCATGGATTTTCGGATTGTTTAAATCCTTCCTGACATCAACCAGGAAAACATTAACCTCCTCAGGGGTCCAGCCAAGGCATCTTGTAAACAAAGCCATTGAAAGTCCGTTAAGAAGGTCAATTGTGTTCAGGTTGCTCCACTCTCCAAGGTCCTTAAATCTTTTCTCCTTGGGCCAGCGGTTTGACGGCCATTTGAATGGCGTCTCCTTGACATCAACGAATCCGACTTCGGTCATAAGGTGTTTCAGTCGCTTAGTCTCGATGAAAGGAGTTCCGTGCTCCTGTCCAGCTTTAGCCAGAAAATCGCCCCATTTCCAAAGAGCATGATCTTGGGTAAGGGTGTTATCATCTGATTGCATCATTACATCGACGTCCTGGAGCTCAGCGTAACCGCCCGGAGTAAGGTTTCTATGCATATCAGGGCTTGCCGACCTATTAACCAAACCATAAAATGACTCACTCGAAAATTTTGCGTAAATACTCTGGCCAGTTCTTGACTGAGACGTTCATCATTCTGCTGTGAATATAATCAAATGGCAGAGAATAAGTCCATTCCTCGTCGATATCGTCAATCTCGAACTTTACATTCGGAGGCACGCTGCTCAAGTTTGAGTAGTTATCCATGTTCCATGTGAGGACTTATCTCATACAACTCCGGTTGGGTAGGAGACAGATCGACCCCTATCACCTAACCAAATTATTAGTTTTAGTCGCTCTTTGCTCTAAGGCGCAGTGCTTCCTCCCACCTCGGCCTCGGGATGTTCGTCAGCAAAGTCGATCGCCCAAATGCCTGTACCGGTACCCAGGTCAAGAACTCGGCCAGTCTTGAAGTCGGGAAGGTTCGGCGGGGAGAGACCAAGCCTGTTATCAAAAGTCAAGAGGAACAGATTGTGCTGCAAGTCTGAAAAGCTCAAGTGTCAGCATCTTTAACAGTGGAGGAGCGTTCTATATTACCTAGTCTGTCGTTTTCTGTTTCGTCATTGGGCATATAGTACTCTACAGCAGGTAAGAAAAGGTGTGAGTCCTAGAAATCTTAAAAAGGATAAATGCATGCAACCTACTTCCGTCCTTGTACCCGTGGTATGTTCTCCCGTTTTCGAATCGATAATTGAGGATGGAGGTGGTCACACTAGCAGTTGATGACGTATTGTCCTATGCCGTCGTTTGTATCAGCAATCATATTCTTTCACTACACATCAGGGGTAAGCCAAGAAGCCATCCATCCATACATCTTCGACCGCTGAGTCTCGATCGTCGTCAACCTTGATTTGGGGGTTAGCTCATGTTCATATCGTGCAAAGTCGTGGAGAAGAGGTCGTACATCGACGTGTATGACAGGGTCTGCACCGACTGTAGCCATTTTACCAAGCACTAAACTGCTTCAGGTGCGCGCTGAGGTCTTCAGTAGCTAGAGGGTGTTGAGGTTAGAGGAGATATTTGCCCTAGATTTGTTCCCTAAGGACGGAGGGGCGGTAGGATTTAACCCCGCAGACACGCCCTATTTGTAACCACAAGCAGTAGCCAATGATTCATTCTGCTGTGGCGTTGTTGTCTCCTCTCTCCTCTCTCCTCTCTCCTCTCTCACCAGGAAGATGTGCAACACCAACAGTACCAACAGTCACCAGGATGGGTATCCTAGCCAATCAAGCATTCTGTTTCTATGGGGACTGGGGCTTTGGCCAACAAAAGTCAACCAATGAAGAGCGAAAACCCTGCTTTGGCTTGAACTTTGCTCAGAGCTGATCAGAAGGTGGTATCGAAAAGAGGGGAAGCCCGTTTAGCTAGCGCTCTTTCAGGCATACGATTGGTGGAATGCAGGTCCGTTACCTGTGTCACGTCATGGCCCTTCCCAACCTACTCAATTATTAAAGACAGAAACGGGCCCCGTTTCCGCTTTTCGTCCAATCATACCTCTCTGTTTTGGCGGAGATCGCTCCACATTAGAATGAATTTATTCCGCCCGGGAGGATACGCCTCATAGGGCCCACTCCACATTAGAATGGGGCCCGTCCATATTTTTAAATCTCAACAGCGAACGCAGTTGTGATGGGAATTCGTTTGATTAAACTAAAATAGGCCCGTATACGCTTTGGGTTATAGAGAAACCGGTCTGTGCACGCATCACGACGTATAAAAACGCATTGTGACTTCTAGTCGGGAGCTAAAATCTCAAAATGCTATTTTTCATATTCTATATGTTAATGGGAACGATGGTGATCGCTTCACGGAGACTCTGATCGTTGGTTAATGTCTCGTGTTGCGGACCACAATTTGGAAGTCATCATCGTGATGGATCGTGAGCCGGACATTCTGGGTAGGAGACGTCTTCCCTAGAGTACAACAGCCATAATAATGAGGGCAGTAGAATTGAGAAAGCAAGTACGAAATATGGTATGAGAGAAAGAGGGGGAAAGCAGTGATGAAATGTCGAATTATAACTAGCTTACTTGGGGATAATACCCAAGGTAGCTGGCAGCATGATCGAAGCAGTCTAAGGCCTAAAACAATTCTTATAAGACTTTAATAAGAGATTCAAAGCCAGGACAACAGACTTTCGGATTCGAATGGGTTTAATCGGAATATACACTCCAGATATCCTCATCTGACGTCATACTGTCGGATACAATATCCTCGATCTCACTTTCGGCCCAACCCAGGTCTCGCAGACGAGCGCGCCGCTCAGCCCTAGCTTTCTTTTTTGCAGCTTTCTCCTGCTGGTATCGGATGTTCTGCTGTTCTCGCTCCTTTTCCCTTCGTCGTCTTGCGACAGGTTCCCAGCAAGTGATGCAAACCCATCGATTTTCATTGAAGGAGTCCTCGGGCACTATACCATGTTTTTCACACCAGCATGTAATAAACCGCTTGCCCCCCAATGACGATCCTATTGCCATGGTTGTATCGGGTAGTAGCCGAACGTGGGTTCAGTCCGCAATCAATGCAAAATCGTAAAGAGGGCCTGCTACCCCATCTCCCTCACTTTCCTTTCCGCATATTGTCGGCGAAGCACGCTGCTCTTCTGAGGCATAAACAATCGTAGCATCCCAAGAGATCCTTTTCACGGGAGAACAAAGCTTGCTCGGCTGTAAGCAAATCGTCAATTGTGATCGGTATTATTGTGCGAAAATGCCTGCTCGTTGTACGAAGAATCAGCCTATCGAAACTGTCGAGCAGGCTGACAATCGCATTCTGGATTTCGCTTGGCAAGGTGCTGAGCGAAAGAGGTGGGGAGAGAGTGGACATTTTGCCCTTGCGGTAATATGACCCGACTGTACTCGGGTAGGGCCTTGAGACCGGCCTCCTTAGCCTGACCCATTCCACCTGTGGTGCCAGAGGGTCAGGCACGGGGGGTACGTTGACTAGGCGCAGGGGCGGTTGACTGAGGAAATCTAAGATACCTCTTTTTCTTAGGTCTTTCCTTATTATCAGAAGTATCCTTCATCTCCAAATTTCCCCGCATATATCACGTGACTTTGACATATCAACGGTACTTCTTTTTCCTAGGCCTTGCCTTACTATTAGAGGTATCTTAAATTTCCTCAGTCAACCGAACCTTTTCCTAGTCACCGTACCCCTCGTGCTTGAGGCACGGTCACTGGTGACTGAATGAAAAGCACGGGGGGCCGGTCTCTAGGCCCTACCCGAGTAGTGTTACTGTATAGAAACCCGCAGAACTCTGAACTTGCTACGCTGGCTCTGTGCAGCTGAGCTTCGTCCAGGTGGTAAATGCCGGCAGAACCATCTGACCAACGTAGATTCAGCCAATAGGATAGAGAATTCATAGCTTGCTAATGCATGATATAGTGACGTTTCAATACTCATCACTTATGCGTCGAAGCGTTAAGCCACCATAACTCACAGCCTCGCTACTCGATCACCGTTATTCATGATCTAGCTCAGCTTTCGATTCTGATTAAACTTATTGTAAACACCGCAGCACATCTTATCTCTTAGAAGCAGCCTTCGCATCTGTTCAGGTGACAAATATTCGTAGCTTATGTTGATAGCCAAACATTTGAAATCGTTCAATACTTAGGCATAATATTCTGAATCTCTTCTACTGGCTACGTGAAGCAACAAGTTTCCTACAATGATCGATGTGACGAACACTGAAATGTCGTGGTCATGTTATTGGATCAGCTGCTGCAACCGGGCTCCACGCATGGCTGGCCTCATTCTTTCGACCAGCCAATCCGCCATGTTGATTCTTTGAAATTGCTTGTTGTTATTTATAATATCTCATGCATGGCGACGACTAATAGGTAACCTGGATCACGGCAACAATCCTCAACTTAGTCACATCTGCAATTAAACCAACATGCGTTCTGCACTCTTCCAGCTATTCATCACCACCCTGAGCCTTTAGCGTGATAAGATCCTGATGCAATCAGATGCATTTTACGTGCCGCTGGATTGGAAAGATTCGTCCGTAATACGACTGTTTGGCGCAGTATCTGCAGAATATAGATAATTCCCAACTCTTATCTGGCTACTCTATCCTAATATCATCTTCCGCCTGAATAAAGGCGAAGTGGGGTTCCTCAACGTATCTGGACCACAGAATCCAGGCGTCTACTAGAGTTCCCAGCCACCAAGACTATATGTAGGCTGCAAATTACACGCTTGAGCAGATTATGCTTTGCGCGCCTGGAACTAACAGGGGTGCGAAGCAGTTGAATAGTTGCGGATTTAGTATCTCCAGCGCTTTGATGATGACTTGATTAGTCTTAGGGATAGTTTAGTCATGAAATTTGGGAGAGAGTTCTTTGGGCTTGTAGGGGTATTATTATCTAGGAGTTATGTAAATAAGTAAGTTCTTAAAAGGGTATAACGTGTTTTATAAGCGAGTGAGCCATATAAGCGAGTGAGCCACTTTTTATCACCTACATAATAAAATTACTCCTAAAAACACCACAACCTATTAGATTAATTAAAACTATTCGCTATATTCTTCCATATGGACCTCGATTTCCTCCTGACAGGTCCTTGCGTTATGCCCGGCCTTGCCGCATTTGCCACAATGCATAACCCTCGGTCCCTTCGACCCTCTGCGATCACCACTTCTCGACGACTCGGCCGCTACCTGCGTATCAACATCCATCTGATCAATTACTTGTGATGCCTCTTCTATAGTCAAAGGCCCTCCTCTCTGTAGTCTGGTCCTTTTCCCCCTCCGGCGCCTGCCTATTATCCTATTCTCTTGTTCAAGTTGTTGAACCCTATCCTTTAGTAAGGCCACCTCATGTATAAGGATACTATTTCCCTTCTCAAAATACTTAACAGCCTGAATAATTGACTCTGGGGAACTGCTCTTATGATTGATAATCCGTGCCTGTAGATATTTGGAATGCGATTGGGCCTCTAGTACTGTCTTTGGGGTCCTTGAAGCCCAGGGGGTCGAAGGTGCCGTAACCTCTGCAGGAGGCGTCGGGGTCCGTAACTGCACATCAAGCTTTGAGATGACATTTTCTAGGTCAAGGGGAGCAAGCCCGGCTCCTCTAAAACCTCCCCGGATATTACTTTCTGTAATAGTAGCTCGGTGGGCGGCGTGGAAGGCGGGAAAGAACTCGGTCTTTGATATATAGGTTATAGAGCACCTGATCAGATGCTCTATTTCTCGCCCATAGGCCTTTTTCAGCGGTCCAAAGCAGCCGATATCGAGAGGCTGGAGTAAATGAGAGGAATGAGGAGGCATACAGAGCGTGATAATCTTCTTTTCCTCACAGTATCTCATAAATTCGGCCGAGTGATGGCTTTCATGACCATCGAGGATCAAGAGGCGATAGGGACCAGTTGATCGGTTAGTTGTTGACCGATCAAAGTGCCTAAGCCAGTCAAGACCTAGCTGGTTATTAGTCCATCCATTTTCGCTCAATGCAATAACCCAATCGCCGGGTAGATCGCATTCGCGATACCAATTGGCAAGGTGATATTGGCCTGAACCAATGATAAACGGCGGGATCGATTGACCTTCTGCATTGATCGCCTCGATCGCAGTAATCCATTCACGATTTCCAGGCTGTACTTTTTTTGGCATCCCTGGCCTTTCTGCACTGGTGACAACCATTCCGGGCTCAATCATGCCCATCATAAAGCCGGTCTCATCAAAGTTCCAGATATCATCTAATTGGATACCGTATTTCGCGATTGTATTCTCTACGAGGCGAAACCAGCCCCGAATAATAGTCGGATCTTCGCATTTAGCTCTCTGATAGTTATATCTCCGAAATCGACGCGTTATAAGCTGTGGTTGTCGCTGGATACAGTTATGAACCCAGAGCTTGCCAACTGGTGATGCGTCGCGGTCGGCAAGGAGAGAATTAGCCATTTTTTCCACAAAATCGCGCCGCGGGGGAAATCCTCGCGAATCTAGGTTAAGGACAAATTGAACTATTATCTGCTCCTCCAGATCAGATAGATTCCGTGACTTTGTAGTGGTATTACGCGTTGATTGAATTCCCTTCTGGCGGCGACCTAAGGTGCAGCGATTGACTTGATATATGGTTGCTGCCTTTCGGGTACTTAATTTCGGGTTATTTTGAAGGGCCTGAAGGGCAAGAAGGATCCTAGCCTCATATAAAGACTCTGACATATTGGGTTGTTAAGAAATATTAAATTGAATGGTGATGATGTAAGGTGAGGGATTTTTGGCTCACTCGCTTATATGGCTCATTCGCTTATAAAACACGTTAATTAGAAATTAAAGTACTAACGTACATGATAAGCGGGTGCAACAGACAAGCGAGTGCAACAAAAAATCCCGCGATTTACATCTTCTCAACTTAATCAATTAATTTTCAACCACCAAATATGTCAGACCCAAATATTGAGGCTAGGATCCTTCTTGCACTTCATGCCCTTCAAAATAACCCAAAGTTAAGTCTCCGACGCGCCGCAGGCATTTACCAGGTCTGTTATTGGACTTTACATCGTCGACAGAAGGGTATCCTTTCTACGCGTGATTCTATCACAAAATCACGCAAACTATCCGATCTAGAGGAACAGATTATAGTTCAGTTCATTCTCGATCTGGATTCGCGAGGGTTTCCTCCCGCGACTGCGTTGTGTTGAGGAGATGGCTAACCGATTGCTCGCCGACCGCGAGAGGCCGCCTGTCGGCAAGCGCTGGGCCTCTAACTTCGTCAAGCGACACAAAGACCTCAAGACGCATTTTTTTCCGTAAATATGACTACCAGAGAGCCAAATGTGAAGATCCGACCCTTATTCGTAACTGGTTTAGGCTCGTAGCGAATGTAATCGCCAAGTATGGCATCCGACCTGATGAAATCTATAACTTTGACGAGACTGGCTTTATGATGGGCGTCATTGCGAGCGGACTGGTCGTCACAGGTGCTAAAAGGCGTGGAAGACCAAAATCAGTGCAGCCTGGAAACCGAGAATGGATTACCGTCATTCAGGCGATCAATGCCGAAAGCCAGGCGATCCCGCCGTTCATCATAGGTGCGGGACAGTATCACCTCGCCAACTGGTACCGAGAAAGTAGCCTTCCGGGCGATTGGGCTATTGCAACGACCCAAAATGGCTGGACCGATAATGAGACAGGCCTCGAGTGGCTAAAGCACTTGGACAGGTCTACAGCCAAGCGATCCAACAGTCGCTATCGTCTTCTGATCCTCGACGGGCACGAAAGTCACCACTTGGTCGACTTTGAGAGATATTGCAAGGCAAATAAAATCATCACGCTTTGTATGCCGCCTCATTCGTCTCATCTGCTTCAGCCTCTTGATGTCGGGTACTTTAGCCTGCTTAAGCAGGCGTATGGTCGAGAAATTGAGCATTTGATCAGATGCTCTATAACACATGTTTCCAAAACCGAGTTCTTTCCGGCTTTTTATGCCGCATTTCAGGCCACTATGACAGAAGAAAATATCAAAGCAGCTTTTAGAGGTGCTGGGCTTGTTCCACTTGACCCGGAACACGTGGTCTCGAAACTTGATGTGCAGCTACGGACTCCAACGCCGGTTGAGGAGGAGACTGGCCCCTCTACCCCATGGGTCTCAAAGACGCCAAAGACTGTGCTTGAGGCAGGGTCGTAATCGGAGTATCTCGCAAAACGAATCAGAAGGCATCACAGCAGCTCCCCGGAATCAGTTCTGGAAGCATTAAAGTCTCTTTCCAAGGGGACAAAGACGGTTTTGCATGAGGTTAGTTTATCGAGGGTCAAGGTCCAAGATCTTGAACGGGCGAATGAGATACTAAGCCGGCGGCGGAGGGCAAAAAGAACCCGACTACAGAGAGGGGGAGCAATTACAGTAGAGGAAGGAAGGCAGGTGATTGATCAGTTGGATGCTGATACGCAGGTAGTGGCTGAATCGTCAAGAAGTAGTGGTCAAAGAAAGTCGGTCGGACCGGGGGTTCGGCGCTGTGGAGTGTGCGGTAAGCCCGGACATAATGCAAGAACGTGTCAGGTAGTAATTGAGATGTCTGGGGAAGAATATAGTGAGTAGTTTTAATTGATTAATTGATTGTTGTGTTTTTATGATGATATCTACCTATATGGTGCGGGAAAAGTGGTTCACATGCTTGGATGGTTCACATGCTTATCATGTACGTTATATCTTATTCTAAAGGCTATTTCTTACCTTTATTTATATAATATTCCCAGTTTAATTACTAAAACTTTGTCTTCTTTATAGCAGCCTTTAGCCTATTAGGTAACTTATTGCCAGGAGAGTAACTAATAAACTATATAATCTGCTATTTATAAAGCTTATTAGGATTCACCCTGACTCTGAACTATGCATTTCGGATCTTGGAGGAACTCGACTTTGGTGCATTTCTTACCGCAGCCTTTGACCCTTTGGGTGCTGTTGGTGTTATGTTTCTGTGACTAGCTTCTGGTGATCCCATGTTCTGTCGAGGTTGAGATGCTTTCGATAAACAGCAGCTTATTATTGAGGTTTTTGGTTAATTATTTAAGAATAGACGGTCTTATTATACTCCCATACGTGGCAGATATTCGCTTACAATAGAGGAGGCCTTTCGTGTTCATGTTGATCTTTTGTTCTGTCTTTGTTTACTAGTCATTATTCATAGACATAGACGCTGGGTGTAAGCGACAAAATGAAATTCACATGCTGTAACTTTAAAATGCTACATTCTCTTCCTTTATCTCCTTGTAATATCATAACACTGTTTATGAAATTATCTATGCTTGCTTTTCTTTCTTTAAATTCAGAAGCATATAGATCCTTCGTCATCTGCGTCTCATCAACTCGCATATATATTGGGGGATCTAGTGAATAATGTGGCCAATTCTTAAATATCTCCAGTATAACGTGTTTGATAAGCGGGTGAGCCAGATAAGCGGGTGAGCCAAAAATCCCTCACCTTACATTATCACCATTCAATTCAATATTTATCAACAATCCAATATGTCACAGCCTTTATATGAGGCTAGAATCCTTCTTGCCCTTCAGGCCCTTCAAAATGACCCAAAATTAAGTATCCGAAAGGCGGCAACTAGATATTAAGTCAACCGCTGCACCTTAGGTCGCCGCCAGAATGGAATTCAGTTAATATGTGATACCACCATAAAATCACGGAATCTATCTAATCTAGAGGAGCAGATAATAGTTCAATTTATCCTCGACCTAGATTCGCGAGGATTTCCCCCACGGCGCGATTTTGTGGAAAAAATGGCTAATTCTCTACTTGTCGACCGCGACGCATTACCTGTTGGCAAGCGCTGGGTTCATAACTTTATTCAGCGACAACCGGAGCTTATAACACGTCGATTTCGAAGATATAACTATCAGAGAGCTAAATGCGAAGATCCGACTATTATTCGGGGCTGGTTTCGCCTCGTAGAGAATATGATCGCAAAATACGGTATCCAATTAGATGATATCTGGAACTTTGATGAGACCGGCTTTATGATGGGCATGATTGAGCCCGGGATGGTCGTCACAAGCTCAGAAAGGCAAGGGATACCAAAGAAAGTCCAGCCTGGAAATCGTGAATGGATTACTGTGATTAAGGCAATCAATGCAGAAGGTCAATCGATCCCGCCGTTCATCATTGGTTCAGGCCAATATCACCTTGCCAATTGGTATCGCGAATGCGATCTACCCGGCGATTGGGTCATTGCATTGAGCGAAAATGGATGGACTAATAACCAGCTAGGTCTTGACTGGCTTAGGCACTTTGATCGGTCAACAACTAACCGATCAACTGGTCCCTATCGCCTCTTGATCCTCGATGGTCATGAAAGCCATCACTCGGCCGAATTTATGAGATACTGTGAGGAAAAGAAGATTATCACGCTCTGTATGCCTCCTCATTCCTCTCATTTACTCCAGCCTCTCGATATCGGCTGCTTTGGACCGCTGAAAAAGGCCTATGGGCGAGAAATAGAGCATCTGATCAGGTGCTCTATAACCTATATATCAAAGACCGAGTTCTTTCCCGCCTTCCACGCCGCCCACCGAGCTACTATTACAGAAAGTAATATCCGGGGAGGTTTTAGAGGAGCCGGGCTTGCTCCCCTTGACCCAGAAAATATCATCTCAAAGATGGATGTGCAGTTACAGACCCCGACGCCTCCTATAGAGGTCACGGCACCTTCGACCTCCTGGGCTTCAAGGACCCCAAAGACAGTACTAGAGGCCTAATTATATTCTAAGTATCTAAAGACACGGATAGTTAATCACAAAAGCAGCTCCCCAGAGTCAATTATCCAAGCTGTTGGGCATTTTGAAAAGGCAACAAGCGTTCTTATCCATAAGATAGTCCTACTAGAGGATAGGGTAAAACAACTTAAACAAGAGAATAAGATAGTAGGCCGGCGCCAGAGGGGAAAAAGAACTAGACTACAGAAAGGAGGGCCCCTAATTATAGAAGAGGCATCACAAGTAATTGATCAGATGGATGTTAATACGCAGGTAGCGGCCGAGTCATCGAGAAGTAGTGCTTGCAGAGGGTCAAGGGGACCGAGAGTTATGCATTATAGTAAATGCAGCAAGGCCGGGCATAACGCAAGGACCTGTCAGGAGGAAATCGAGGTCCATATGGAAGAATATAGCGATTAGTTTTAATTGATTTAAAGGGTTGTGGTGTTTTTAGAAGTAATCTTATTATCTAGGTGATAAAAAGTGGCTCACCCGCTTATCAAACACGTTATCCAAAGAAATATCTTTTGGCCATACATGTTTATCGCAAGGTTCCAAGAGAAATATCTTCTCATTTAGTTCTCTGGCCCCTTTTCAAGCGCAGGGTTTATATTGAAACGGCTTGTTACAAAAGTTCGTGAGAATGGTTACTTGGTCGCCTGAAAATTCCACAACAGGGAAAAGCTTGTCCCTTTGAACGTTCCTTATACTTGTTTCTGCCCTGGAATTAGTCCGCTTCCATAATAGTAGAATGGTAAGTCAAAAGCTCACCTAAAAGCTCCCCGTTTAAGGTAAAGTAGATCTCACTTGCGGCCCAGTCGTATCCGCAGCCAATGGTATCGGCTACCTCCACCTTTGGAAGCCTTGTGACCCCGGCGCCGCTGACATAGAAATATGAGCCAATAACGCCAATCATGTGTTCGTTCTTGGGGAGACTCCCCTTGAGGCCGAAGCGTATCTTTCTATTTCTCTGTGGTCAGCTTTCATTTCACTTATCGCTTAAGGCAATGGAAACGTACGAGGAGCTCCAAAGCTGCAAGATGCTGAGTTCAAGATAGTAATTCGAGCATGGACGAACAGGATGATTTGCCACCAGTGCAGCGTTGTCTGTGATTGAGTGATTTTGATCGCCAAATCCTAGATAATGGATTCATCAGTAAAATAAGTAGCTAAACCATGGCAGGGGCCCAAGTACCAGAGAATTGCAACTTTGAGTCTTCTGACTGAATCAGGGATCGGTAGCACTCGGGCAGCTTTTCAAAGTCCCATCCAGTCGGGGATAAAGCCACGATTCCAGAGTCTATGGCATCTCTCAGGCCCTGTCCTTGTTCTAGGAGTTTCATCGTTCGGTCAGACTTGACATGTAGCGCACAAACATATGGATTCCATCTATGTTCGTCTTGGTCTTGAGCATTAACGCCCTCCTGCAGTGCCTGGCCCAATATACTAAAATGGCCACCGACTATTGCCCGTTGAAGAGTCCTCGAAAGATCGGTCGAGGTTCGTGGTTTAGTAGAGCTAAACTTCAGGATCTTGCGGAATAAATGCTCGTGTCCAGCATATGCAGCACATTCAAGCGCTGATACATATGGGCCATATTTAGAGTGTCCAGTTGCTCCTCTCTCGATTAATATCTCCACCGTTCCAACGCTGTTCTCAAGGATGGCTCTGTGCAGCGGATTGGTTGACGGTCCTGACTCAAGATTCGGATCTGCTACCTTGTCCAGCAGTAGCTCTACTACTCTCGGGCTGGAATTCCAAACAATAGCGTGATGCAGGGCACTCCCGCTATTTGGAACAAGAACATTGATGACCGCCTCCGCACCATGCCTAAGTAAGAGTTGCACCACGTACTCGTTGTCAATGTCGCGCTGCTCAACTGCAAGGTGGAGAACTGTGCCGTATCGTCCTTTGGACTCACAAACGTCGCCACTATTCTGAAGTAGAACCTCCAAAATATCAAGTCTCATTTCGGCCATAGCAGCTTGAATTGCTGTCCCAACATGGCTGACCGGCTGATGCACATCAGCACCTTTTTCTATGAGGAATAGCACGATCTCGGGTGATCCATAGAGGATAGCCTGGTTGAAGGCAGAGCCTCCCACCTGATCCTCATCAGTAATTTTGTTCACGTCGGCTCCATTGTCAAGTAGAAATGTTATCAGTTCCTTGTCTTCTTTCTGCACAGCCCATGTCAAAGCAGTCTGGGATCCGAATCTCACGTCGTTGACATTGCTACCATACTCGATCAACATGGAAATAATGTTTTTCGAGGCGCCATGAATAACTGCATCAACGATAGGAACAGTATAGCCACAGGGATCCCGAATGCGATGGATGCCGTTAGTAATGAGCCGGGTTGTAACAGTGTCTCGTCCAACGATGAGAGCCTGGAGGAACGCCTTGCAAGGGTGATACTTGCTGCGAAAAGGGACTGCCTTCTTCTCCTCCGAGTAACTCATCCAATTAGCAAATGAAGAGTTATCCCTCCAGTCAGAAAATTGACCATCACTGAGAAATCTAGCAATTTCAGAATCCAAGGCAGAGTCAGGGCCTGCTCTTTTGGCATGCTCCATCCATAGACCTGACGCATAATCATAGAATGCCGTTGAAACGTCTGATTCATAGCTCATGAGAGCCTTCAGGCAAAGCCGTGCCAGCCTGCGATGAGCATGTTCCGCTTCAACAGTATACTCCCTAAGGGAGGTGTTTCGTAGTGTATCTGACGTCAAGAACTCGTGGATAGAGTAATGAGAGAACTGGTAGGCTTGTGTTTCGGGATTAATCTCGACAAGGCCCTGAAAGAGAGTTTGAGTGTTCTCACGAGAAATTTTGGCTTTCAGTATTGTGGCATCACAGCTCAAAAAACTGTTCTGGATGATGTATAGAAACTCTGCAGCTGTCGGCAGTCTCATACATCCAACAAGAGCTTGGAAGGCCGACTTGATCACCTGGTTATCGGCTGCCGATCGCATCTGAAGACGACGTAGTGTTCCCTCATAAACTGTGCTGAGCGGTGTTTCAACGCTGTCTAGGAAAGATCGCAACTGGTCCTCACCCCGCAGCAGGAATAGATTATCCAATTGAGACTTGGCCCATTGGAAGCTAGATTGCATTTTAGCATGGGGTCTGTTTCGGCGATCGGTGTGCTCGAATTCGACTTACAGGCCTCCAGAATGAAAGACGAGTTGCGTAATTATGGCCTCTTTCAAAGAAGAGTCACACATGGGGAAAGTCCCTTTCTGAACTCGTTGCTCGATCTTCTTCGACACGTATGTATAAATGCCGGCCTGGTTTGTGTCTTGGTTTAGTTCCACAGATGGAAAATTGCCAAACTCTGCTTCAATATCTGTTTCCCGGCGACTTGTAATAACAAGCTTGAAAGTGTTTCCTGGTGATAGCATGAGCTCATGCAAGAGGGATATAAGTGCTGCCCTGTCTTGAGCTTCATCAAGTGCATCGACGAGGATCCAGACTTCTGAAAAATGTCTTGATGCCGCCGTAAGTGAAGCTTTCAGATCATCGAGTGACAGATCATCCACCTGGCTGTTAGGACGGCACTTTGCGCCAAACGCTCTAACCAAACCGTCAGCGACCTCTTTATTTTGCCTCGCCAGACATTTGAGCAGTCCGCCAAAAATCGTGAGTGTGTTTCGTGACCTAGGATCTCGATAATCGCAATAGAAATAAGAAAAGCCAGATGATTGAGGCCGTTCCTTTCTCAGTTTGTTGACAATAGAAGAGCTAGAATTTTGTTAGTGCCTTCTTCGTGTTTATAACCGGCAACGAGTCTACTAACAATAGAACCGTTTTTCCGGAACCAGCTGAAAGACCATCAGCATTAGCTAGTAGTTGCCCGTGCGCATGAAGTCTGCACTCACGTTTGCCATGAACCCAGAGGACCTTATCATTTCCATCAACTAACTTCTGGAGCACTTCGCCATTGGTAAACCACGTTGTGGTCTGGGGGTGTTGCATGATGCTGGTGTTTATATGGTGCTTCTCAATATCTACCGAGCACAGCAGCTCCAGGACCTGTTTCAGTTGTTCATCTAATGCGATCAGTTGGAGTCCATCTCTTGATATAGAAGTAGATCCAGAGGGATACACCCACCACTTCGTCGTTCTTCATTCTGCTGGACGAACGATGCAAAACCATGGCGAAGGTCGTTCATTGAGTGTCTGTACAACTGATCAGTATGCCAGTTCAGAGTTCTGTGGTATCTGTAGAGAATTACGAATTGTCAATCGATAGCGCCAAAGTGAATGCGCCTTTCTGCCTTTCCAACTCCTCCACGAGCTCCTTTGTCTTTTCTTTTTGAAATGGCCACTTCAGACGCCCAGTCAATCGGTTCACTATTTGCCGCTTGCTTGGCGATGGCTGGCTCTCGTGGCTATCTAACACTTTAGAGACATGCTCAAGTGTTTTCTTACAGTTCTCGAGTGCTCCATGCTTGCCGCATATCGCAGCTAGTGCTCCATTGCTGGTGAGGTTTTTTGTCTTCGTTTGCGCGTCATTTTCTGCTAATGCTTTCAACGCGGTGAGGAGACCAGTTGTGATTGTCAACTCTCGTAAAAAATTGGCTATGTCGTCTGGTGCGCCTTTGACGTCGGACCCGTACCGATACGTCTTGTGGATGACGGTTCCAGCAAGGGCCAAGATGCCAGCGATACTGGCAGCGATCGACAGAGGGTCAGCCATGACATCTGCAAGGGACTGAATGGGTAATGGTGATTGACAGAGATAACGGCAATGTAGACGCGATCGGAGATGCGCTAATAAGCATGAGGCGCAATGCTAAGCCACCACTCAAGCCTCCTTTAAACATTTAAAAGTCAGCAATAATTAAGCCTTTATAACCTTAACAGGAAGAGACTTGAACTCGATAGTGGCAATATGCAATAGCTGCGACTGCGAGGCATAATTGTTTCACTATAGCCGCTTGTTGAAGTGTTAGGTAGGCAGCAAATTCAATATGCAAAGAACTCCGGCTACCTAACAGGATTCGACTACTGGAAGCTATCCCAATTTGGCATGCATTGCGGAGAAGGTCTAATAATAACTATTATGCATTGTTATGCATCGAGATGTAGCCAATTAACGCGTTGATTCTGAACACGACCACGTACCTATGCGGAAAGCAAAAACACGGCATAAATCACCCAGAATAAGCCCAACAAATTAGGCCACGCCCGATTATCTAGCGTGAGTCCCGACAAGGCATCTGTGACTGATAATCCGTAATCGACTTACCGCAAATCACGGCAAATTTATACTAAGTTTTCAGCTCTGCCGAAAATACGGGAATAATCACTGTTTTATTTAGGCAATTGATAGGGACGCATCAAGAATTGATAGGGGCGCATCGTCCTTAGGGACGCTCCAGCTTTTATAACATCCGATTGGCCCAACTTTTCAAGACCCATAAATACTTCACCATGAAGGCGGTGAAACCAGCTCCCTTAACAACCGTAGCTCTTGTTATTGAATTGCGCAGAGATGCTGGGTCTGCTTAGTAAAATTAAGGTGATTATTTTTATTAACGCGGTGAGATCTCTCTAGGGGTTTATATCCTATGGATTCCATCTAGGACTTTAAAGTGTGATCCTGAAGTCAAGGGGAAGCTCCCAATTATTCCAACAGTACTTCCTAGCCCAAAAGCAACTATATCATTGATATTCTCTAAGAATGGGTTGCGCAAATGTGCTAATATGCTAGGCATGATTTACTCCACAGAATTAGAATCATTCCGTTTAGAGCAGCTCTCTACTTTTTCTCTTACAGTGATTGAAGGAAGAATCTCTTCGTCGCCGTTCCGCAGCTCCCATTGACTTCTTTGTCTCCGAATACTCGGTTGCGTCTTCCGCCCACTAGCACGTACTCCTGTAGTTCTCCCCTCTCTGAGAACAGCCGACCGTATGTATGTATGTATGTGTATTTTTCGTCCGGGGGGCCATCAGCCCCGAAAGTCCCCTACTGGGGCACAGGACGTGCTGAGCTAGAGAAGTCGGAACCTATCTACACACTAATTACAGAAATACTATTGGCTACAAAGAATTAGTCATTCGCAACGCGAAATTAGTCTTCGTCTCGGCATCCAATTTCTGTAAATGCGTCAGTAGGACGCACTCTATCCAGCGTATCATCGGCACAAATGGCGCATTCTATCGAGCCTGTTACCCGTCAGCGGGATGACAAGGCGCAGCTGGCACATCGCAGCCACTTTTGGAGCCTGGTGTCGGGTTTCCTGACACCGGCCTGTTCGCATGGAAGCTAGGAACTGTCACGAGATGTTCGCGGTTAAGTGAAGGGCGCGGTAACGCCCCTCACTTGGCCGTGAACGTGTAGGGGGGAGAGGAAGGTAACAAAAGAGATGTATGTAAGGAGAGAAGAGAGAAGACGCGAGTGCATCTCGGGCTGCGGTCGCCTAGTAGCGAGGGCAGATCTTTCCAAAGAACGCGCTGTTCTTGGACAAGTCGACAAACTTGGTAAAGTCTCTTCCTATTGCGAGGTTGACTGCTGCGTTCGGTGAGGGTGCAAGCCCTATTCGATGGCGCGGCGGCACCTTTCTACAGTAGAAGATATGGTCCGATGCTTTGCGTCGGTTGCAGGAGCAGACCAGGCGTGCGTCGTTATGGTCGAATCTCTCGTGATACGCGGCGAAGTCCCCGTGAAGGGATCTCGCTGCCAGCAGATGGTGCAAGGCGGCGCGCGGGAGCGACAGCTCCGGCGGGCAGCCCGTGGTCGCCTTGAGATTGAGTCTCTTGTACTGCTCAGGAGCGGAGGCAGACCACCATGCCTTGAATGTGTCCTTCGGCTTTTGTCTCGCGATCCTTCGTAGGTAAGCCAGCGTCGGTCGAATAGCTACTGGTTCGGGTAGCGCTGATGCTGCTTTCGCCAGCTTATCGGCCTGTTCGTTGCCAGGAATATCGGTATGT
>LBNR01000068.1:0-44180 GCA_001262555.1 Fusarium nygamai | reverse complement strand
ATGGGCAGTTATACAGAGGGCAGTGCGATGAGGTTGTGAATTAACTCCTTGCACACTTAAACTCCTAGCTCATTTGATATAGAATAGTAACTATATAATTATCAGTGTTTGTGTGTGTATACTAGGGTCGAACTCATTATAGCGTATTAAAAAGTAATAACGTACACGATAAGCATGCCGATCAAAAATCCCTCAACCTTACATCTAACAATCTGATTAATTGATTCTCAGCCAAATAATATGTCTCAATCTAATAAAGAGGCTCAAATCCTTCTTGCATTTTAGGCCTATCAGGAAGACCCAAAATTAAGTCTGCGACGAGCTGCAAAGGTCTATGATGTTAACTTCTCAACCCTCCATGCCCGACTTAACGGTATCTCTGTGTTGAGACCGTGTGACTAAGGTGGTCCGATCTGCTAGTGACTAGGATGTGGATACTATGTAAGGAGCTGTGCTCCTCTCGGATACATGTAATTTAGAACTAACAACAACACAATGAACCTATTCGTTTTATCAGATGAGTCAGTGGCTGTTTACAGCAGTCGCGTGATCGCGGAAAAGGATGGACTTCGGAGAAAATATCGTCGCAGTGATACAGGCCCCGTAGTGACTGTTATTGGCAGCGCGAGACGTAGAAATGGATGTGAAAAGGTGTATGAAGATGAATGAGTTATGAATTCTGGAAGACTGAGGCGATTCTTAGAATTGAATCGAGATGGCTCTTATCGATAAGGATAAGCAGTATGCAAACCCGAAGTAGTTGTACAGTATTAAAATTATTATGCACTGTGCGCTCTGTTTGGTGAAACTCAACACTTTTCGCCAGAAGCTCTATAATAAATGTCAAAAACACGGGAAAGTAACTGAAACTCTTCTTTAGTACTGAATATCTGATGGTTATCAAGTTCTTGCCATCCAGCTTTCTACTTAAAAGCAGCTGTTTGGACGTTACAGACGGCAATTAGCACTGTAATGACACCTCAGTAGCGCTCCATCGCTGGCCCACCATTTCCAAACCTCGATCCATCTATGACCTCCGCCTGACCCAAGCTCATCAACCTCCAACTTCAACCTCCCCAGGTGCTACGCACCTATCTTAGTATTTATTCCTGTCGTTACCTCGAAGGCGTCCAGAAAAGCTGAGTATTTCCTCTCAGTATTAATATCTTGGAAAATTCTTAGCCACCTTCATAATAAACGACACGTGCACGCGCGCCCACGCTCGACGCTTAATTACGATCTCCCCCTCCACCTCGAACCGTCCTCGAAGAACTCTCGCCCACAATCGAGCACTCGATATTCGAGTACATGTGCCCTTGATCGCTCACACACGAGTGCCGCGACGGCATCATGGCGCAGGCACAGCATGTCGCCTTGGAGCGACTGGAGCAAATCTCCCGCGGTCTTCGATCAAGGCCGGTTTCACCATGTGACGATTGGTAGGGCAAGGGGCCTAATATTTCCACAGAACAAGCGACGATTTGCGAAAACGATCCGCCGTACAGCTTCGCGAGCTTGTAGCTGTTTGTCATCGAGACCTTAGCCCTGAACAATTTCAGGCTTTCTACGACTTAGTCAACAACAAGATTACACAGCTCATTACACATGGGAGCGACTCGTCCGAGCGACTCGGAGGCATCTACGCCCTTGATGCGCTCATTGATTTCGAAGGCGTCGACGTCGGTGTCAAATACACGCGTTTCACACAAAATCTTAAGACGATCCTTCGAGGCAAGGACATCAACCCTATGTAACCAGCTGCGATCGCGCTTGGAAAACTATGTCGACCTGGTCGATCAACGATCTCGGAAGTGGTGGACTCAGAGGTCAATACAGCTCTCGAATGGCTACAGAATGACCGCGTGGAGGAGCGACGATACAGCGCAGTCCTCGTCCTGCGCGAATTGGCCCGAAGCGCCCCGACACTGATGTATCAATACATCCCGACAATCTTCGACTGGATCTGGATAGGACTTCGAGACACCCGGCAGCTTATTCGGGCAACGTCGGCGGAAACAGTTAGCGCCTGCTTCCGAATCCTTCGCGAACGAGACCAGGAGATGAAGCAACTCTGGATGAGTAAGATTTACAACGAGTCGAAAGCAGGTCTCAAGGTCAACACGGTCGAATCGATTCACGGTTCTTTGCTGGTTCTTAAGGAACTGCTCGAGCAGGGAGCTATGTATATGCAAGAACATTATCAAGAAGCATGTGAAATTGTCTTTAAGCACAAAGATCACAGAGATCCCACTATTCGAAAGACTGTGGTTCTTCTGATCCCAGATCTTGCCAGCTACTCACCAGCTGACTTTGCGCATACTTGGCTACACAAATTCATGGTATATCTATCGGACATGCTGAAGAAAGACAAGGAGCGAAATGATGCCTTCCTTGCAATTGGTAATATTGCCAATTCGGTCAAGAGCGCCATTGCTCCGTACCTCGACGGTGTCTTGATCTATGTGCGAGAAGGTCTTAGCGTTCAGTCTCGCAAGAGAGGTTCAGTCAACCCGGTATTTGACTGTATCAGTCGTCTTGCTGTAGCTGTCGGCCAGACACTGAGCAAATACATGGAGGTACTTCTGGATCCCATCTTTGCGTGCGACCTCACCCCTAAGCTCACATAAGCCCTTGTCGACATGGGTTTCTATATTCCTCCAGTCAAACCGACAATCCAGGAGAGACTACTTGATATGCTCAGCATGGTACTCTGCGGCGAACCCTTCAAGCCCCTTGGTGCACCGCAGCCAAACACCCTCAACTCAGTTCCTATTATTCCCAAAGACGCAAAAGGTCCCCATGCTTATGAGCATAGAAAGGCTGAGGTTAAGTTGGCGCTCAACACTCTTGGTAGCTTCGATTTCTTAGGACATGTCTTGAACGAGTTTGTCCGCGATGTCGCAATCAATTATGTTGAAGATGAGGATCCAGAGATTCGTGAGGCAGCGGCTTTAACATGTTGCCAATTATACGTTCGCGATCCGATTGTTAACCAGACCAGTTACCATGCGCTTCAAGTTGTGGGTGATGTGATAGAGAAACTTCTCACGGTCGGAGTCTTAGATCCTGAACCGAATATCAGGCGGACAGTTCTGGCGGCTCTTGACGAACGATTTGACAGACACTTGGCCAAGGCTGAGAACATTCGCATCCTCTTCTTTGCGCTCAACGATGAAGTTTTCTCCATTCGAGAAGTGGCCATCTCCATTATCGGCCGCTTGGCTAGGTACAATCCAGCATATGTCATTCCTTCACTACGAAAGACTCTCATTCAGATGCTTACGGAGCTCGAATTTTCCGATCTCGCCCGTAACAAGGAGGAGAGCGCAAAGCTATTGAGCCTTCTGGTACAGAATGCGCAATCACTTATCAAGCCATACGTTGAGCCCATGATCTCAGTCCTTCTCCCGAAAGCAAAGGATAACAACCCTTCGGTTGCCGCCACGATTCTCAAGGCCATTGGCGAGCTTGCTACCGTGGGTGGCGAGGATATAATGCCTTACAAGGACAAATTGATGCCAATCATTCTTGATGCGTTACAGGACCAGAGCTCTAACGTAAAAAGAGAGGCTGCTCTGCATGCTTTGGGACAACTCGCAAGTAATTCAGGATACGTTATCTAACCATACATAGAATATCCTTAACTGCTCGAAATTTTACAGAGTATCATCAGAACCGAAGGATAATGCGTGCCCTTGCGACAGGAGACCATCAAGCTGATAGGTATCCTGGGTGCACTCGACCCTTACAAACACCAGGTAAATCTTTCGAAATGGTGCAAATTGCTCCAGCTATTAACACTAACTCAGG
This sequence comes from Fusarium nygamai, assembly GCA_001262555.1. NCBI lineage: Eukaryota > Fungi > Ascomycota > Sordariomycetes > Hypocreales > Nectriaceae > Fusarium > Fusarium nygamai. The sequence continues at coordinate 40,370 of LBNR01000068.1, read as the reverse complement.
CTGAAGATCGAACTCCCGATTCCCGACGAGGCGAGGCCAACCAATTGACCGACATTTCTCTTATGATGACCGGACTGACACCCTCTAATAAAGAGTACTTCCCGACTGTTGTGATTAATGCTCTTCTCCAGATCTTAAAGGACTCTTCATTGGTTCAGCACCACGCGGCTGTGATTGAAGCTATTATGAACATCTTCCGCACCCTGGGCTTGGAGTGTGTTTCGTTCCTTGATAGAATCATACCGGCATTCCTCCAGGTGATACGATCGGCCACTTCCACGAGACTCGAGTCTTACTTCAACCAACTGGCCACTCTCGTCAGCATCGTGCGGCAACATATAAGAAAGTATCTTCCATCAATTGTTGAGATTTTGCAGGAGTACTGGCACACCTCGCCATCACTACAGACCACCATCTTGTCGCTTGTAGAGGCCATTTCGAGGTCGCTTGAGGGTGAATTCAAAATTTACCTCGCTCGTTTGCTACCCTTGATGCTTGGTGTCCTCGACAAGGATACTTCCGCCAAGCGAACACCGTCAGAGAGGGTGATGCACGCTTTTCTGGTGTTTGGTGCCAGTGCCGAGTACATGCATCTCATCATCCCCGTCATTGTCAGGACGTTCGAGAAGCAGGGCCAACCTACATTCATCAGGAAGCAAGCTATCGATACAATCGGTAAGATTTCTCGCCAGGTGAATCTTAATGACTTCGCTGCGAAAATCATTCACCCTCTTACACGTGTTTTGGACATGGGCGAACCTCCACTCCGTACTGCTGCTCTAGATACGCTCTGTGCGCTCATCTAACAGCTGGGCAAAGACTATCTACACTTTATGGGGACTGTCAACAAGGTCATCAATCAGCACCAGATTCAACACTCCAACTACGAGCTGCTTGTGAGCAAGCTTCAGGAGGGGGAGGTTCTGCCACAAGATTTGAGCTCTGGTGCTGGCTTTGCCGATGGCGTAGACGAGCCTCCTTTTGCGGATCAAGGCACGAAGAAGTTGGAGATGAATGCTATCCATTTGAAGGCTGCCTGGGATACCAAAGGCAAATCCACAAAGGAGGATTGGCAAGAGTGGCTACGACGGTTCAGTACAGCACTACTTACCGAATCACCGAACCACGCACTTCGAGCTTGCGCCAGCCTCGCCAGTGTGTATTTACCTCTGGCTCGTGAGCTCTTCAACTCAGCGTTCGTGTCTTGCTGGAGCGAGCTTTATGAACAATTCCAGGACGAGCTCATCCAGAACATTGAGAGCGCTATAAAATCCGAGAGCGTCCCGCCCGATCTGCTTGGCCTCCTACTCAACCTCGCCGAGTTTATGGAGCATAACGACAAGGCTTTGCCGATCGATATTCGAGTTCTCGGTAAGGAGGCAGCTTGCTGTCACGCGTATGCAAAGGCCTTGCACTACAAGGAACTCGAGTTCCTTCAAGACCAGAGCAGCGGTGCAGTCGAAGCCCTGATCGTTATCAACAATCAGCTACAACAGTCCGATGCTGCCATTGGTATTCTCCGCAAAGCTCATTTATATAAGGAAGGCATCCAGCTGCGAGAAACCTGGTTTGAGAAGCTGGAGCGTTGGGAAGAGGCACTTGCGTTTTATAATAAGCGTGAGGAGGAGGTGCTCGAGGATCAAGCTATACCCGTTGATATTGTCATGGGTAAGATGCGATGTTTGCATGCTTTGGGAGAGTGGGAGGCTTTGGCTTCTTTGACCGGTAGTACTTGGGCCAACTCTACGCCTGAGGTTCAGAGAATGATTGCACCGCTTGCGACAGCCGCTGCGTGGGGTCTGAACAAGTGGGATTCCATGGACAACTATCTCTCATCGCTCAAGAGATACTCACCTGATCGATCATTCTTTGGTGCGATTTTGGCACTCCATCGCAACCAGTTCCGCGAGGCGATTGCCTGCGTTCAGCAAGCTCGCGAAGGCCTAGATACCGAGTTAAGTGCGTTGGTTAGTGAGTCGTACAACCGGGCATACCAGGTCGTCGTTCGGGTGCAAATGCTTGCTGAGCTTGAAGAGCTCATCGTCTACAAGCAATGTGACGAGAAGAAGCAGGCCATCATGAGACGCACTTGGGAGACACGACTGAAAGGTTGTCAGAGGAACGTCGAGATTTGGCAGCGAATGCTCAGGTTACGTGCCATTGTGATCGCGCCGACCGAGAATATGCACATGTGGATCAAGTTTGCAAACCTTTGCCGCAAGTCTGGACGAATGGGACTGGCTGAGAAGTCACTCAAGCAACTTATTGGAACTGACGCTCCTTTGGTATCCACGATTCCCTACTGGAGTGAACAGCGACAGCCAGGACCTGGTCCAAGGAACGCACCAGCTGCACAGGTCATCTACGCTGTGCTCAAGTACCAGTGGGAACTCGGGCAGCAGTTGCCTGCTAACAAGAAGGCCAACATTCCCGAGAAGACACTGTATTGTCTGCGCAAGTTCACTAATGATGCTGCTCATCGTTTGGAGGTCGCTAAGGCTCACATGAATGCACAAGCTGGTAGTGAGGTCAACATCACTGGCGACTATAGGTTCCAGAACCAGATAGACCCTATTCTCATGAGCCCACAGACTCAGCGAGCACTGTATGATCAGACGGTCCTGTTGGCCAAATGCTACTTGCGACAGGGAGAATGGCTAATTGCGCTCGACAAGGATGGTTGGCAATATACTCAGGTTCAAGATATTCTCACATCGTATTCTCAGGCGACCAAGTACAATCCTCGCTGGTACAAAGCCTGGCACGCTTGGGCGTTGGCCAACTTTGAGATCGTTTAGACTCTTACAGCTGGAAATGAAGGACACTTGCCAAGGACGGATCATAACATGGTGATTGACCACGTTGTTCCTGCTGTCAAGGGCTTCTTTAAATCTATCACACTCTCACAGGGAAGTTCGCTGCAGGATACTCTCCGACTGCTCACACTCTGGTTTACGCATGGTGGAAGCGCAGATGTCAACACAGCTGTTACAGAAGGCTTTGCTAATGTCAGCGTCGACACCTGGCTCGAAGTGATTCCTCTACTGATCGCACGAATCAACCAGCCTAACAAGCGAGTTCAGCAGTCAGTGCATAACCTTCTTGCTGATGTTGGACGAGCTCATCCGCAGGCTTTGGTTTATCCCCTCACTGTCGCCATGAAATCTTGGCAGAACACACGCCGATCCCGCTCTGCAGCTCATATTATGGATAGTATGCGGCAGCATAGCGCAAACCTGGTCGCCCAAGCTGACACAGTCAGTCATGAACTGATTCGTGTAGCTGTCTTGTGGCATGAACTCTGGCATAAGGGACTGGAAGAGGCTTCGCATTTATACTTTGGTGATCACAATATTGAGGGTATATTTGCAACACTCGAGCCTTTGCATGAGCTTCTTGAGCGTGGTCCCGAGACTCTTCGTGAGATCTCTTTCGCACAAGCGTTCGGCCGAGGCCTCAAGAAGGCGCAAGGTTGGTGCCGACAGTACAAGACAAGTCAAGATGTCAACGATCTGAACCAGGCGTGGGATCTGTATTATCAGGTATTCCGCAGAATGAGTAGGCAGCTACCTCAGGTTACCACCCTGGAGTTGACATACTGCTCGCCCAAGCTCCTCAACGCCAAGAACTTGGACCTGGCAGTTCCCGGAACATACAAGAGCGGACAGCCCATCGTAAGGATAGTGTCCTTTGACACGACGTCTAGTGTTATCAATTCTAAGCAGCGCCCACGAAAGCTCAACATTAACGGTAGTGACGGAAAGTCGTACGCTTTCTTGCTAAAGGGCTATGAGGATATTCGCCAGGACGAACGAGTTATGCAGCTGTTCGGCCTATGCAATACCCTTCTGGCTCACGACTCTGAATGCTTCAAGCGCCATCTTAACATTCAGCGCTACCCTGCCATCCCTCTGTCGCAGAATAGCGGTCTGCTCGGGTGGTTTCCCAACAGCGACACTCTTCACGTTCTTATTAGGGAGTATCGTGAGAGCCGCAAGATTCTGCTCAATATTGAACATCGCATCATGCTTCAGATGGCGCCTGACTACGATAACCTGACCTTGATGCAGAAAGTCGAGGTGTTTGGTTATGCACTGGATAACACCACCGGACAAGACTTATACCGTGTTCTCTGGCTCAAGTCAAAGTCTTCTGAGGCTTGGCTTGAGAGACGAACGAACTACACTCGCTCTCTGGGTGTCATGTCTATAGTAGGATATATTCTGGGTCTGGGTGATCGTCATCTTTCTAACTTGAAGCTTGATCGTATCACTGGAAAGATCATTTATGTCGATTTCGGTGATTGTTTCGAGGTAGCGATGAAGAGAGAAAAGTACCCCGAGAGGGTTCCTTTCCGTCTCACTCGCATGTTGACCTATGCTATGGGGGTCAGCGATATTAAGGGTAGCTTCAGAATTACATACGAGAACGTAATGAGAGTTCTACGCGACAACAAAGAAAGCGTCATGGCTGTTCTCGAAGCGGTAAGTTTTCTCTCCATCTCCAAGCTGAAGATTCCATACTAACAGTCACAGTTCATTTATGATCCCCTCCTTACATGGCGCTTAACGAATGCCGCATCCCCAACAGGCCCCAACTTCCGCTCTGACAGAGACGCAGCAATGCCTGTCCCCGGCGGTGTCCGCGCCCGCAGTGCCTCCATTCTCGACAGCGACGTAGCACCCTCCGAACTCCTTAATGCCCCCGAAGCATTAATCCAGACACGCGCACGCGCTCGCACAAACAGTTCAGCAGGCGAAGCCATGACAAACGGCGGCGCACCCGAAGTAGAAAGTCAGAACACGCGAGCTGTGGAGGTGCTGGATCGTGTGCAGCAGAAGCTTACGGGTCGTGATTTTAAGAATAACGAGGAGCTGGATGTCATTGCGCAGGTTAACAAGTTGATCATAGAGGCTACTAAGCTGGAGAATCTGTGTCAGCACTATATAGGATGGTGCAGCTTCTGGTAGATTCGCAGAAGAGAGATGTTGCTAGCCGGGGCCTTTTTATGTATGTATTTGCTTCAAGTTTGCGGGAGTTGGGGGTGGGAAATGCGATATCAGGAAGTTTTTCGTTGTATGTTTGTCCATGTAATGTACGAGTATAAAGCCTAGATGAATCTTGTTGTATTCTATCTCAATTAACATTGTTCCAATCCAACATTCTTTCCTCTGCTGTTTATAGCTCATCTCGATGTCTAGGCTTCTCGGGCTGACTTCCAACATCCCATCTCGAAAAGTCACAGGTAGCAGGCGTGCTAATCTCCATCCTGTAAACACACTTCTCACTCTCACTAACCCTCCACAACTCCTCCGTCTCAGCATAACCTAACTAGACATCTGTTCTCCTCTAGGGCCCGTTCCAGCACTGTTAACCATCCTTATACTTCAACAACATAGGCTCACCACACCCAAGACTCTTTCTGTCAATTCTATCTTCTTTATCTGCTATCTCGCAAGTAATGCGCTTAAAATTTCCCATGTTGCTTTAACTGTGGCCCTTCTTTGACTTTTGCTCTGTACTGCTGAGCCAGTATTGTTCGTAGGTGTACTCTCCTGCTTCGAGGGTCACGCATTTTCCTTCTAGGGCATAGAAGATATCGTCTAGACCGTAGTTGAAGTCGAGGTCGGCTTGTTTGACGTCAAGGGTGGATTTTTTATCGGAGACGTCACGTTTGGCTGCATCGATAGCTTCGCGGGCTGCGTGGACGAGAGTGGATTCTTTGCTGGGGGTTGAGTTGTCGGCGAGGATTCCATTGGCGATAGCCCAGATTTGGAGATTGTCGAGAGAGCTGTGGATGAAAGCGCGGACGGGAGGAGGGAGATATGTCTCAAAGTTGTAGACTGACGAGTTAGCAAAGTATGTCTTCTGGGACGGTTGACTTACGAATATCAGTATCAGTTCCCTCATCCTCTTCAAACTCACTCCAGTTAACACCACCATTCTCCCCTTCCTCCTTGAGCACACTTAAGATATCCTTATCATTCACAACCTCATCTTTCCTCTCCGCCTGACGAGCAGAGTAATCCTTAAAAGATTGAATTGCCGCCTTTACACCCTCATCGTTAAAGTTGGGGTTATAATCAGCCTTGAACTTTATCAAAAGCTCCTCGAGTTCACCAAACCGTTCCTTGAGGGCGTAGCTCTGGTTAACGACCTTGTCCAAATGTCCCGGAGCTCGTTGACGCGTGTCTTTGCAAGCCAACAAGTACACCGAGTTTTCCACCGCCGGTACCTTCGCGAACAACGTTGCCCTTATCTTGTTGTTCAGCTTCGCGGTGTTTCTGGGCGAGTTATTCTTTCTTGACTTTAAGAGCAGCAATGTCCTTCTTGAGACTAACATGCGTGTTACAACCAGATTAGGATAGATCTGAAGAGCAGAGCCAACAAGGACCATCGTAGTTGGCACGTTGTAGAACGGCAGATGCGGTCTCAGCTAACACTGATGCACAGTTACAGGGTCTAGGACAGCCCGCTTGATGTGAATCGACATGCAGTTCGAAACCGCCGATCAAGGAATCTTGCTTTACTTGGGTATTATCGCTGGAGCTCCCCGACTTTCCCTGAAGTATAAGAACGATGTTGTTGGATCAAGCTTGCTCTGTACCGTTTTTCCCTAAAAATCTTTTAAAACAACTGCCTCGTCTTCAAGCAGATACTACATCTTTTATATATAGTAGAATCCCTTTTTAACTGAATTAACTCTCAGCCATCATGCCATCTGCTGCGGATATGCCTCATCCCTTTGCCAACTTGCAATCGACTCTGCCACCTAGCCCAGTGCATCTACGATTTCAGACCTTAACACGCTCGAGATTGAAAACGGAGAAAGGGTGTTCGCTGCACGGCTTATTACCGCCGTTGAGAAGCTTGTGAAAAACAAGCTATAGGACAATCGCCTCGCCGGCACTGAGAACCCTGAAATAAAGGGAGATAAGTCTTATGCTGGGCGTGCGACTACTTTAGTATATAAACACGTTGAAGAAACGTAGGTAGCCTCTCTAACTGCTTTAGGCATCATCTAATAAAAGTGTTCTAGCTGGGATAATAAAACGTTTAAATATAAGATCGTTAAACATAATTAATCCAGTGTCAGAAATCTTAACCAATTTGTATTTATTGCTAGAGACAGAATCGGTAAGCTAATATCTATTAACAATAAGTTTATCTAATTAACCTTACAGATAGAAGAATATAAAGCATAACAACTTTCATTAACGTCAAATCTATAGTACTTCGAGATATCCTGAGGGAAGGGTGTTATGATTTCTGAGGTATTTCCCTTACTAATAATGCTCCTTCAGTAAGATTCCCATTTACTTTTCTAAGGGCGAATAACTAACATTTAAAAGATTGAATAAAATATTATCTTTTATATTTAAAGCTCCCTGAGGTATTGGCGCGATACTGTTATCGCGGAATAAGACGCGATAGGCTATAGCCATTTGAATCTCTTTGTGGATTACATTAAGACGGAGTTTTAGTCGATAGATGAAGAGCTCGTTAGCCTTATCATCAAGAATGAGATAACCTTTGATCTTCTCTGGGCTTTATTTGAGCCGAACGAAAATGTCTTTGCTACTTGTCCTGGCACTGACTCCCTAAGATGTGTCCTCTATAACTATTGTGAAGAGGGGGAAGAAATGGATGGGTCCAAATTCATGCGACTTGACACTCGCTTCCTAAATACTGGTAGGAAGATTTTCAGTGAATTAACTAACAGAATCAAAATTCCGCATTTTCCTGGAGCCAGAAGAATCAACTTTCTCCCAGCCTACCCTTTGCCTTACTATCAAAAATACGATGAGATGTTCCGAGAGCTGGTGGAGAATGGTCGTCGATTTATCTCCTTGCATGGCAGTCATCATCTTCAATACCAAGGATTCCCCTTCTTTTTTTATCGTGAAGCGCCATGTTGACGGGCGGATCATGGTGGATCCGGTCGGTTTCCGGGAGCATAACCCTGGTCATCCGCAGCCGACAGTCCGAAATGTCAACCCTGGACAAGAGACATCCGGGTCGCCCAACTGGACTGGGTCTTTCAGTCTGGAGACAGTGGTATTGCAAGACGAAGATTTCCTCATCTGCGGTTCGACTGTCCCAAGATTCTGTCTTGGCAGTAAAAAGTTTTGTAAGTCGAGACAATTCCGTGAATAATTTTGCCGATGCCTAACAATTTCTCAGTTGAGTTTGCTGTCGCTACATCCTTATGGTCAGTCCCATTTTCAGTAAAAGAGGAAACCCCTGTCGGCATCTAAGGCTGTGATTGGACAGAGAGAGTGACCAGAGTGGGGTCAGGTAGAAAGCTTTCCACTGAGCTGAGACCATGTGGGTTCAGGGGCTACAATACAGCCACCAGGCGGGGCTAAAATTCGGAAGGAGTTTACGGATTTACGCACGGATATATATGACGGCGGAAATACAGATTAGGCAAAATCCCTTTCAAATCTCCTCCTCTTTATTCGTCGTCATTGTTTTCTGTAATAAATTGCAACCGTCCATTATACATACAGGCGCACAACAAGCCATAAACCGCGGCGCAGGAAGAGTATGTCATGCTTACAAGCCATATCGCCACCGCAAGATCCGATGCAATGGCGAGCGCCCTTACACTAAGCTTTAGTAACGATACGCTTCCAATAAGATTCCAAAATCTCTACAGGGTGATTTTTCATCATATAATGGATTCCGGTAGCGATACAGCCATTAAATATCAAGTATGTTGGTTACTTACATAGTTACTACAATTAAACCTGGCAGCTTAATCCTTTTTAGGACATCTCTACCGGCTGATAAGAGCAGCATGTAATGCATTTGGCTTAACGACCGGGCCCAGGATCTGCCAAGACCGGGCGCAAACCTTCGTAATAAGCGTCCAGCGTCTCAGAGGCGGTCATTATACAAGTAGATTAAGCTACAGCCCTAATCCGACGTACAAAGTGAGAATACTGATAGTACTAACGGGACAGGAGCGACTCTTCGTAGGCGCCAGAATGTGGAGAATTCTTTCGAAATAGGCGTCCTCTCAACCAGAATAGAAGCAGGGACGGATTAACATCACGCCTCGGTCCCCGGCCGCCATCTTGCGTAATAGTATAAATCAGTTAGGTTAGCTTTTGAACGAACAGTTGAATCGACTGGGTGAGTGCCTAGGTCCCAAACTAGGTTCGCAGCGACCTCCTAGGAGACGGCCATTTCGCAATACTTTCGCGCCGGACCAGATACCTTAATTCAAGTCCGTTTTCCGCCGTCTTTCCTATACCATTACCAAACTGTCAGGACTCGACAAGGGACGGACAGGCAGTCGCCCTGTTCGAGCAAAGTAGCTTTAGTATCTCCATGTTTTAATGCAACTCCCCAACCCAGGGGCAATTTTAGCTCTTCATCATGGTACCAGGGTATCAAGACAATAAAAGAGTCAAGATAGGCCGAAAGATGGGATAGCCGAGGGACATAAGATGCAAATCCATACCAGAGGTAGATCAGATGTGTATTAGAGCCGATATGCAGCAGCAAATGTGTTAATTGATTGTTTTCTAAGGTGTGGGATACTCTAGCCCACAGGTTTTACTTAAACCACGCAGATGGATTACTGAATACAGTTATTTACTGAGGCTCGTTAAGATCATGCCTGGCCTGCAATAAGTATCATCAATCAATAAATAAATCTTTGGCCTCTTAAGAAAACGTTCCTATTTATACACACCCACTCTCTCCTTTATTTTATACCATGAACTAGCCCTAAATCAGTTTAAATTAGCTAATTGTAAAATTAGCATTCTAAGCATAAAGCTCAATCTTATATCTGTCAGGTTAGATTATCATAATCCTGACCGAGTCTATTAGTTCATTCCAGCCTAACACCAAGCTAGGATCCATAACAATTTGTTTTATTACGTAAGGGCCGAAAGACACCTTATCACAAAAAAGTACGATATCCTAGCGAGGAGTCGTCTTGGCCCCTATTTCAGAGTACAAATCCTCAGCAAACACAGTAAAAGGTACTGCATAAAGAAGCTTTTTAAGCGCGGCTAGCTCACCAATCAACTCAAAAAGAAAAGAGAAAAAAAGAGATAAGGATATCAAAGTGTTAGTACGAATTTCACCGCCAAGAAGCTGCCTACAACCTTGTGTCACTAGCTACGCATCCGGTCAAGTTATCAAGATCAGATCTTGCGGCAATAGCACGACATATACGGACTAGGCCTAGCATGCTCTACTTCACTTCCTAGATATCTCGCGCGTCCAAGTTTATAAAAATTCTCCCCCTTTACGTCTCTATATTTCCGTCTGTATTTCCGTCTGTAGTATTACTTATTGCCCTTTTTAGCTAGTATATGCAATAAGAACCAGTCAGTGTATGAATATGTGGGTCGTGTCATTCAGTATATCCATAAAGCCGCTCTGGTGGATTCTACAAGGGCCAGTCGGACCCCTCGTGGACCGGGGTGGCGAGCTACGAAGAGATACCAACACCGTTATGCATACATTATTGCTTGTTCCATGGGGGTTTATTAAGAGCTGGCGTGCCCAACGTTTAGTTTTCTTATTTTTGCTCTAGGATTCTTGTTATATTCAACTGATCTACTAGTATTTTGCAAACTATAGACGCCTCTAACAGCGAAAAGACTGTTTACAGCCTTCGTAATAGCCGACAAGAAGCACAGAAGCGACTTACTGTATCCTTTCAAGATGTCGGCATTAATGTACATGGCCTGGGCGAGGATTTCGCCTCAACATTCGCGTCCGTGATCACCGACTGGATTTCCTTCAAGGCGCACACCTCCAAGCGGGTAGGTGTCTTGACATGCCCTTCTACACTCGGCAAAGATATCGACCCTCGATGTAGTCTATTCTTCAGGGAATCTCCGGTCAAGTTCGTCCAGGTAAGATGGTAAGCCACCACTAATCTCATATGAATGTTTGCAAGGCCTTTTTTCTGACGACCTCTTGTCTTTAGCTCCTTGTCCTTGGAAGGCCTGGATCCGGTTGCACATCTCTGCTCAAGGTTATCGCCAATCACGTCCATGAGTTCCCTGCGGTTAGAGGTCAGGTTCGCTACGGCAACATGGGTCCACACCAAGCAAAGGAGTTCCGGCAACACATTGTTATGAACACTGAAGGTTTGAAGAAATAAGTGAAGCAGAGTTCAGTAGGCCATTGTGCTGACCTATACTGAAGAACACTTTCCAACTCTCACGGTCGGACAGACTATAGGCTTCGCCACAGCCACCAAGCTTCCTAAAACGCGGCCGGAACACCTACAAGACAAGAATGAGCACGCCTCACAAACAACCAACGCGATCCTCTCATCCCTCGCCATCACCCATACCAAGGACACGATGGTTGGCAATGAATTCATTAGGGGTGTTTCGGGTGGTGAGCGAAAGAGAGTGTCAGTGGCCGAGGTCATGGCTACGCAGGTAAGCAAGAAGCTTGTCCAGCCATTTTTCTGGGAGGTTTGCCACTAACAAACTCACCAAGGCGCCGCTACAGTGTTGGGACAACTCTACAAGAGGTCTGGACGCTAGCAACGCCCTGGACTTTGTCCGCGTCTTGCGATGATCAGCAGACGAAGAGCAGAAGACCATTGTTGCAACATTGTACCAGGCAGGCAATAGTATTTTCAATCTTTTTGACAAGGTACTGGTGCTCTCTGAGGGCCGAGAGATTTACTACGGTCTGGCCACTGGTGCGCGTAAATACTTTGAGGATATGGGATTCGTGTACGCTTCGGGAGCCAACGTCGCCGACTTTCTCACCGCTGTCGCTGTGCCCACGGAACGGACCATTGCTCCGGGCCGCGAGAGCTCGGTGCCAAACACAGCAGAGGAATTCGAGGCTCGTTACAAATCGAGCCAGCTATTCGAGGACATGATGAGACGGATAACATCAACCCGTGAGGATGTACTGGCTCGCGAGGTCGACGACCTGAAGGCATTCCGAGAACTGGAGAAGAACCGCACATTCGGTTTCTTGTCACGAGTTGGGAGCCCATATCACGCCTCCTTCTTCAAACAGGTAATGGCGTTGACAAAAAGGTTTGTTCAAGTCATCAACTCAAGTTCCAGGCCTAACTTCAAGACAGACAGTTCGAGATTCTTTGGGGAGATCGCTGGTCCAATGCTCTGCAGCTTGCCTCTTCGATCATAATGGCCCTTGTGGCAGGTAGTCTGAACTACAACCTGCCAAACACCAGCCAGTCGATCTTCACCCGGCCTGGGGCTCTGTTCTTTCCGATCATGCTGTGGGCTATGAACATGATGTCTGAGACAGTCGCCTCATTTATGGGACGGCCTATCCTGACTAGGCACAAGCGCATGGCTTTCAACCGTCCGGCAGCTTACGCCGTGGCCTGTGTTCTAACGGATGTGCCCGTCGTGTGCTTCATGTACAGCCTATTTGAACTGGTGTACTACTTCATGGTCGGATTCCAGAGGGATTCTGCTGGCAACTTTTTTACCCTGTGGTTTGTGTTCTACCTCAGCACGCTCTGCTTCACTTCCCTCTACAGAAGCATCGGCGCCTGGTGCAGGCATTTTGGTTTAGCCTCACAGCTTAGTGGTTTCGTGACAATGTTGACAATGGTGTATGCTGGTAAGTTCTGGCCCATGCCTATCATCCATGGTCGCAGTTATACTCACACATTGTAGGATATCTAATCCCAACTACAAGTATGCATCCATGGTTCCGCTGGATTGCCTGGATCAACCCAGCCACGTACGCGTTCGAGGCTGTACTCGCCAGTGAGATGGGTAGTCGCACCATGGAGTGCGTCGCGTCTCAGTTCGTCCCGTATGGTCCTACTTACGAAGGAAATACGCATCGCAGCTGCACTGTTCAGGGATCCGCGCAAGGAGACTCGTTGATTAATGGAGAGGAGTACATTGAGTTCAGGTATGGAGCCACATCCGGCCACATATGGAGGAATGTAGGCATCCTTATCGCCTTCTGGGTCTTCTTCGCCATCTTGGCTGCCATTGCTTTTGAAGTCAACCTTCACAGTGGTTCCGGCTCCAAGATCTTATACAGCCGTCGACAATACGAAGCACAGCTCAAGGAGACCGACGTCGAGAAGGCCAAGAAGCAGGGCAATCCTGAGGAGACAGACACCATCTCCGCTAATTCCACAGTCTTCACCTTCAAGGACATCAGTTACTTCGTGCATCATGAAAGAAAAGAGAAGCAGTTGTTGCAGAATGTCTCTGGCTATGTCAAACCGGGCCAGTTGGTGGCACTGATGGGAAGTTCCGGCGCTGGAAAAACCACACTCATGGATGTCCTTGCGCAGAGAAAGGACAGCGGCAGGATCGAGGGCAGCATCATGGTGAACGGTAAGCCACAGGGCATCAGCTTTCAGCGTACTACGGGATACTGTGAGCAGAACGATGTCCACGAACCAACCGCCACGGTTTTGGAAGCCCTGCTGTTCTCAGCCCGTCTACGACAGCCCAAAAGCGTCCCGGACTTTGAGAAGCTGGACCATGTCCGGCGTATCATGGATTTTTTGGAGCTTGCCACTTTGCAACATGCTGTTATCGGAATCCCTGGCGAAGGATTGTCTATTGAACAACGGAAGAGGCTGACTCTCGCTGTCGAGCTCGTCGCGAAGCCCTCTTTGCTGTTCCTGGACGAACCCACGTCTGGCCTCGATGGCCAGTCCGCTTACCAGATATGTCGATTCATGCGGAAACTGGCGGCCTCGGGCCAGACTGTTATTTGCACAATCCATCAGCCCTCTGCAACCCTGTTTGAGAATTTTGACGTCCTCCTGCTTTTGGCAAAGGGAGGGAGAACCACTTACTTCGGTCCCACCGGCGAGAATTCGGCTATCCTGCTGGACTATTTCGCTCGCAACGGCGCTCCCTGTGAGTCAGGCATGAACCCAGCGGAGCACATTGTCGACATCGTCCAGGGGCGGTTTGGAACGAGCATTGACTGGCCGCAGAAATGGCTTGATTCAGAGGAGTTCAGTCAAATGATGGCCGAGCTGGCAGCCCTCAATACCTCAGCTTCTGCACCTATGACTGGGGGTAACGACGAACACACTATCACTGAGCAGGAAGAAGATGTGAATGATTTTGCCACCCCTGTCCTCTACCAGATCCGCCTGGTCACCGAACGACAATTGGTGGCTCTCTGGCGGAATCCAGATTATGTTTGGAACAAGATAGGTCTACATGTTACTAACGCTCTGTTCGGCGGCTTCACGTTTTGGAAGATCGGTAATGGTTCCTTCGACTTACAGCTCCGACTCATGGCCGTTTTCAACTTCGTTTTTGTGGTTCCTGGGTGCATCAACCAGCTTCAGCCCTTTTTCATCCATAATAGGGACCTGTTCGAGACCCGTGAGAAGAAATCCAAGACATACCACTGGCTCGCCTTCGTCTCTGCACAACTCATATCCGAAATTCCTATTTTGATCACCTGCGCCACGCTTTACTTTGCCTGCTGGTACTTCACCGCCGGGTTCCCGGTCAAAGCAAGCGCATCTGGCCAGGTTTATTTCCAGATGATATGTGAGTGCCCTGCATCATTATGTTCATGCTTCGAACTGAACTAACTGACTTGGCAGTATACGAGTTCCTTTATACCTCAATTGGTCAAGTAAGTCCCCGAAAATGTTAGGCTGTCAGCGAAACAAACCCACTGACTTGAACGCTTGCAGGCTATTGCTGCTTACTCTCCAAATGAGTACTTCGCCGCGCTCGCCAACCCACTGATCCTTGGCGCTGCCCTTATTAGCTTCTGCGGCGTCGTTGTCCCATACTCATTGATACCGACCTTTTGGCGCTACTGGATATACTGGCTGGATCCATTCACGTACCTAATCGGTGGTCTTTTGGAACCTGTCGTCTGGGACGTCAAAGTCCAGTGCAGGCCTGAGGAGCTCACTTCCATCCCGCTGCCAGAGAATACCACCTGTGGCGACCACATGGCTGATTTCCTCTCCGAAAATGCCGGGTATGTGGTCGATGCAGGCAGCACAAGCTCGTGCGATTACTGTGCCTATAGCACCGGGGCCGACTACATGAAGAGCATGAACATTAATGCGAGCTACTACGGATGGAGAGACGTAGGTGTCTTTTTCGGCTGTTCTTTTGTGGTTTTCATTGCTGACAATGTTGGTTATAGGTCGGAATCACGGCGTTGTTCTGTATCAGCTCTTATGCACTCGTCTTTTTGATGATGAAGTTGAGAACTAAGGCAACGAAGACTGCAAACTGAGTGTTGGTTGAAAGCTCAGAAGAAACTAAATACTGACATGTGCTTATGTTCATTGGACTGCACATATCAGATATTAGCCAAACAGCCTCATTATAGGAGTACTATGACCGCGAAATTCAGTACAGTACTCTACACGAACCCGAAGGTTGAGCACGATAAGAGGCAGAGAGGGGCTGGATTGTATATAATGTTATCTAAGTAATCACTTAATTATAGCAAGCAGCAAGTAGAGTAGTTATAGCTATTATATAATTTATTTGTATAATGCTGAACGTGGTTTACAAGCGAGCGGCGGATATCTCTTTAGAGGTCATAAGGCTCCAATGCCGTAACTACAGGGTGGTGTAGCCAATGTACTTTGAGATTATATACCGAAATGGTAAAACCTCTAAGAGGCAGAATTCAACAGAACACAACATGAATATACCAATCTGGATCAATGGACGGAATACACGTAACGTCTGACAGTACCCTCCAGTAGGCAATTGCAGCTTACGTTTTCAGGGCCACAACCAACATTTCTTGTCTTTTATAGCTTCATCAGATCCTTAGGTACTTAATAATATAGGAGCGCATTCTTTTTTTTATATTAAATCTTTTTTCCTTCTGCAGCTCATAATTAAACTAGAAGGCTTCATAGTAAATCAGTCGCAGAGCACGGTCCAGCGTTACGCTTTCCTGTTTTGAAGTAGTACAGCATTACACCTTCTGAATTAAGTTAGTAGCTCTCAGAGGTCTAGACTTCTATTGCTTAGGAGAGTCATTAAATATTACCAGCAGGGAAATAACAATGAACATTTGATTTATAGATAATCTAGAACGGGACCCGGCCGTACTACACTGACGTCACTTGCAAGCGAACCGCACACGGAACTACCGGCGGCGCATAAAAGCGAATCGAAATATCTAGGCCACCTATAATCAGGCCAAGTTGTTGCCCGATATAGTGGACTTAGAGTCGGAGAGCGAGCAAACAGGATCAGACGCTAGGGGGTTTAGATAAGATGAACCACTTTCTGATGGCATTTATAATGTACCTAGTCTGAGCGATGACGATCCTGGTCCGGAAAACATTGAGCCAGCCTATTACGAAGAGGAGCCAGTTAGCGTCCCCTATGCTAAGGAGCATACAGAGTCTCAGACTCCGGAATGCTATGCTGATATATAAGCAGATTCTCCTAACATTAATATATAGACAGATATGTAATATGCTACACATCTGTTTATCTAGCAGTTTCTAGTTAGAATCTGTGGTTACAGCGCTTAGGAGCATCGAGAAGATCTTACTACGTAAATTAAAGCTAGTGGCACGTACAATCATTATGGGCTTGATTAACTATTTCCCCGCGATATGCCTTATACACTTGATAAAGAGCATTTCTTTACCTATAAAACTTCTAATAAGGGACTGAGTATAAGTGTTCCTCGATGGCAAGAGTTATTTTCTAGTTACACAGCCTAGTATTTAGACGGTAAGCCTAAGCAGGCTTACCTACACACTCATCACACGAACCACACTCCTCTAACCCTCTCCTTTAATATCGATAGCTTGCTGGGCTTCGTGACATCTCCTGCAGTAGCCACTCACGGTATCAGGTTTTATTCTGCGCCTTAATATTGTCAGAATATTTATACGGATGTTCACCTGACTTTAGATTGCATAAACGCAGATCCAGGGCGACCCCGACTGATTCCGTCACGACTAAGAGATGTGCCATATTTTATATTCGTGAAGGTTAAAGGAGCTGATTTTATTACCTTATACCTATTCTTTCCACATTTACTATGCTCCTATACCTTTAATCGCTTGACTGATGAGCAGTTCTCGTGGTGGTTTGATGATATCTTCTATCCCGCTATCTGTCGAGTATATGATGTTAACCAGCTCTAGCACTTACTAGCAAGTTATTGTTACGTATTAGCTACTTGCTGTGCTCTGAAGGTAGAGGATAGTTTGCTTGAGACTCCTAGTTATCGGACGTAACTCTAGATGACCTATTTCCTGCCATCCTACGGCTTACAGGCGTTATGGGACTGTATTCTCGCAGCAGTACGCTGACTAGGATTAGAAGACTTTCACAACCTGGAGCTTTTCATTGAGGCAAAAGGCACTAAACTTCTGTTTAAGTACCCTAATGCGCCATGTGATCTACTTGCGGTTATGGAGAACTTTAGCTGTAAGCTACACCGCATTCTAGACTTCTCCTATATATATAAAGATCGACTTTACATCGATATGGGCAAAGAGACCTGCCCACTCCAGAATAGCGTTTCACTACCTGAAGCTCAGATATACCTCTGGCGGCGTTATTGCATCTATCATCATCTCGACCATCTTTATGATAGAATTATTCCTAAGTCCGGCCAAAACTTTTACCATAAGTCAATGCTTTGAGATGCTGGTGGCATGACTATATTGACGCCTTTAAGGTCTTGACTCCGCCGCGGGGGTATCCTCTATGGTCAGATGTACAATCTCACTAAGAAGATCATAGACGCCGCTCGCACGTTCCCATTTCAGAATCCAGATCTACGACACTTGGCGTTGGACCCTTAGCTCCGCCACTGTATGCAGAACATCTGCGGCAAGTTAATATCGAGCAACAGTATCACAGATCGAGCATATTTGGCCAGCAAGCGCCGTTATCACTACAGCCTAACAGATTCGAACCAACGATCCTTTGGTGTCTAGGAAGAATATTGTATCTCGTAGGTCTTATTCTAAAGCTTCCTAATAGCTCTGCGATCTTTGATACCTGAAACCCGGTCCATCAAGTTACCGGGACCTCTACCTTATTTATAGGCAATTCAGGGTTCTGTTTTTGTTGATTTCGCCTGGCATAACATTAACAAGTTTACAACGGGATTTGAGCTAGTCTGAGCCTAGCGCGTCTTGGGTCTGACGACACGGGAATAGACTAAGATCATAGACATGTTTCTCCGGTGTATCCGAGTCGCAGCTGGGGGATATGATTACTCCAGAGAAGGGGCACTATGGTGGAGTAGACGAGAACTGCCACAACCATTTGGCTCGCCGCAAGTGCGTTACGGTCTTGGCTTTAGCCAGACCCTAGAGCAGTATAGCTACTACTGGTTGGAGCATCGCATTAATTAGGGCCAGCTCAGATTTCTCCCAGACATTACTAATATGGTCTTGTTTGGGACTGGTACTCTCCAAAAGCGATATCTAAAATACGGAGGCCATATTAAGCACTTTTTTGACCTCAGTTATTGTGCTAACTTGGGCCTTCAATGGCTCTAGCGGTATGCCGCGGAGAATGTTATCATCAACTAGATCCTATTATGGCTTTGCTATATCTGTTTACAGCAGATAAGGATCGATATAATGAATTCTGTTTGGCGCGACCTCCTCCCCGAGGCTCGTACCATAACACTGGATGATCACGTGCAGTTTTGCCGGGAAGGTCTTTCAGCGATCTTACTCAACGACATAACAGCGGTATCAGGTAATCATTCGCACTATAAACGCCCTCTTGGAGTTGCTTAAGCGTTATTCGGATTTAATGATAGCTGACCGCGTGGCTACTGGGAGAATAAACCATTTCGGAAACTTCACTAAAGGATATGTGCCGCTTGACAGGAGTTTCCAGCAGAGCGTAGGCTATCGCAGCTATTTACGTGTCGACTTCATCGCTACCTGTTTGGATACTATTAGGTACTACCATACCCTTTGTCAGAAGGACTAGCTCCGAGAACCAAAGATGGTAAGCGCAGGTGGTTCTCTATAGATATTTAGGTTGAAATTGGACGCTCGGTAGAGGACGCTTTACCGGAAAGCTGGTGCTAGGCGAGAATGTGTTAGCGGTCGAGGTACCCTGCGTCTCTCCCTCAATATCTCCATTAGAGCCAGGATCAATAGCAGTCGTGGATTGACCGCTATTGCGGCCAAGGGTTACTACATAGATCATGGGAACATTCATATGATCAGGAAAGTCTCATGTCTGACACGATACAGCAGCCGGGCGAAATACGACGGAATCCTAAATGAAGCACTTGCTAAGGTAGTATTCGGGATTTAGGGAACATTAATTCCTCTACGACAGATGTAGCTGATGTTGAGAGCGAAGCGCATATCTCAAAACCACACATCTCAACGCATTCCCGGCCGGCAATCCCAAGCCAGCTGGAACTTGATGTTGAATTTCAATTATGTTAACTGGTAGAGCAACAAATGACGATTTTTCGACGACAAATTGCACATAGTTATAGACTAGGTTTTAAGGCTAATCAAGACATACAGCCCCAGTCGACAGTCGAACGTATAATAAGTAATAGCACATCGCTATCAGTCGGAAAGTCGCAATATGTTCCAAGATTACTATCAGATGGTCTACTGCGACTCACTCTAAGGCAGCTATCAGTTAGCTAGCCGCAGCTTACCCCTAGACTGCCACTAGACAGACAAACACAGCTTGTCCTAAGGCTACCCCGACTAATTCTGTTGATACATCATAAGCCTCATACTATCCAGTCGCCTCCCCGAACGGCGAAAAATGTCCATAGGTTAACTCAGAAACGAGGCTGGCCTGCGAAATATGTAAGCCGGGAAGAGAAGGCAGCGGTATATATGAAACAAAAACGAGATTAGTAATAGAGAAAGGCTTTTAAATAATATACGGAAGAATTTTCTCAGTTCTATTACGAGAAACGGACTTAAGGTTAGTATTATGTAATTTTTTATTAAATACTTAGCTGTCTCTAGAATACTGACCTCTTTTATTATAATTAATATATATTTCCTGTAATTCACCCTTTAAGCCTTACTAATATTATCTTTCTATTAGGTAAAAGAGGAAATTTACAGTCTATTATAGGCTATTAATCTATATAATGACCTTATATCTTACTTTTACTTAGAAAGAAGCTCTTAATAATAGACCCTGAGTAGAGTTCGAGCTAAAGGGGGATTATAGCACTTTTATTAGTTAACTTTACTCCTCCTATTGCTCCGGTTCTACTTTAGCGAGTCAGGTAATAAGTAGGCCTATTAAATATTACTTAGTTACTGTTATAATAGGTATAAGATATTAGTTAGTACTTTTAAGGAGATAAGATTGTAGCTCGGTGTCTGGGTTACTATGCTAGGCATATGATTGCCTTGCTCTTGGCAAGTAAAATGCCTACTATCTTATTGCTTATAATCCTTATGATGAAATATAAGTTTTGTCTTACTTTATATATAATAGAGGGGGTAGAATTATAGGTACTCCCTATTTAACCTACTACTGTATTATAGGTAGCTAACCTGGTAACTTAGCGACGAACAATATACTGACATGCTTAAATAGATGCTATAGAAGATCCCTATTTAGTTAAGTTAGAAGAGTGTTCTAGACTCTAGTATATATACAGATTTTACTAATAATCTGTTAAACATAGGCTAGAATAACATAATGTGTACTGGCAAGGGCTAGATAATATTATAGTATTTATAATATTGTTAGCTTTTCTCGATAAGGTTCTAGACTATGTGAGGGCATATTTAGAGAAGAATTATATTAGAATTATATAGAGTTTGACGTCTATATTATGTTTTTAGTAATTCCTTTAGGGTGGATAAGTGACCGAGTCTAGTCAATTGCTTTTTATGGCTGCCCCTGAACTGTATTTCAGTAGTGTAGTCTTCTGATATCGTGAGCCTTGTTAGCTATTGTGCTACTCTTAACTTGCAATATCTACCCACAGCAGCAGGGTGTAAGGTTATGGACTTTTATATCTACCTCGGCTTGGGAGTAAAACGCGATAATAGAGAGAACTATATAATTAAGTTAATAAGCCAAGAGATCTGGCGATACTGAGCCTAAAGCGACTCTATAAATGAATATGTAGTAAACTGTATACTAATCTATATCTATAGCCTTAGGGGGTTTACTAATATATTTATGTAAGTACTTTATTTTGTTTTATCTTTATGCGTCCCAAACCTCTTACCTATTCCTTATGTTTAATAGTGCCTGTTAAGCCTTCGGGTATAGATCTGTTACTTTAATCTAAGCTTAGGTATAAGAGGCGCAGATAACCACGCCAGTACACTACACCTAAGGATAAAATAAATGTAAACGTAAAACAAAGGCAAGTAAAGTAGTAGAAAGAAACTTCTACTAAGAGGGACTAGCAATATACCTATTTCTATAATATAAGTACTTTATTATCACTACTACCTATTTCCACTTTAAGTCAATAGTAAAGCCTTAATGTAACAGTCTAATTATTGATTTAAGAATACTAGTATAATATTAGAGATTCTGTATTACGCCCCGGAACTTAATAGTCTAGATATCTTGTACCTCCTTCCTTTACCTACGCCTCCACTAGAACTATCTTTGTTATAAGAGACCCTTTTATGGAATAATAAAGATCTAGGAGTATCGTTACTAGTTTTAGGACTTTAGGAAGGTGATGCTAAGGATCTTACTTTAATAGCTACAGCTTATAATGCCGAGATCTCGTTACCCGCTTATTATACACACTACGAATCTCAAGTGAAACATCTTAGACGCCAGCTAGTGCAGCAGTTAATCAGATTTTAAGGATATTATACAGACTGTTACCGTTCAGAAAAGGTCTAGCACGATCAGACCTAAAGGGAGCATATCGGCCTTGCTGCTTACCTGGAAAGCACTGTAGACATTTGTCCTGAGGTTCTAAGCTCTACTCGCATTGCACTTCTAGAAGATGACCTTTCTGGAACTATGAGTAGCTTAGACCAGTGACGGGTTTGTTGTGGTCTCGGTTCTGGAGGTCAGGCGCCTCATATCTGCTTGAATGAGGACGAACGAATCACGTATGTTGCTGGGGTTAGCTTTGACGTGGATAGCGTCACGGGATTTCCCAGTAACCTTGCCATCGCTAAGTAAGGAATTCGCTGGTCTCCTACCCAGATGCCTGTTTCAGACCTGCAGTCGGATCTCCACCTCTGCCCAAGACCGGTGTAATACCTGGATATGGTGGGAAACCAACGCCGAGTCCACTGTCCTGTATATTAAATCCCGCATTGCACTTTCGGTTGCCTTATCAGATTTGAAGATGTATCGCTAAACTTGCTGTTCCCTAACTTATACCGGGAAGAGTAAAAGTCTAGTCGGCTCCGGGACGAAGATTTCCGCATATGGATGGACGGTGTGCTGCTTCCTATCATTCACAACCATTATAGCAATTCCTATGTCCAACACTACCCCTCGAGCTATGATCACAGTAAGTATAACGCTACCGCTCGCGGTATTGAGACGCTTGCCTAAAGAGTGTATACAGTTCCTCGAGAGCAATAGCTTAAGTATTACCTCCCGCCTGAGTCTTTGGGAGCTTTATGGGCTTCCATTCAGCATGCGGTTCAGGAACCAGGTTTCTGTCACTTCTGCGACATTACTGTGCTCCTACAAGCCAAGAACTTGAAGGTCTTAACGAAGGACATCACCTGATCACAAACAATGGCACGATTCCGGAATTACTGGACCCACGCGATCGACGAAGAGTATGTAACAGCGGACTTCTATTTCGATGTAGGAAAGGAGACCTGCCTTCAACAGGCATCTCGAGCTACATCGATCTGTGATGAAGGTGTATTGAATGGTAATATCGACAATTTGGTGTACACTCCGGCTGGAACGCTTTTTTACAAGCGTTGTTGTCTCTAATTGTACTCATATCTAGCGTAAAACGATGTCGCCGGCTAAGAAATTGAGAAGCAAATGTTTTATCCTTTCAGTATGCTCTACAACACTGGAAGCCTGACTGTTAAGACGGGTTAGCAATCCTTACGGTGCAAAGCTGGACTTCTGTATTCTCAGTTCTACCCCAGTGTTAAAGAGGTTTTCGCGGCAGGGAACGTTTATCCATTCACTAATACCGCAATCGAAACCCTTGCGTTGGATAAAAAGTTACGACGAACTTGGGAATTAGTCGGGGGCGCCCTCAGTCATCAGCCAGCAGCGTTGATGAAAGCATACCTATATACTAAGCTCCGCTGCCATTTCGCTTTGTTGGGGTCAATAAAAAAGTCGTTCGGTATCAGGGAAGAGCATCGTGTCTCTAACGGCCTACTACTGTACAAAGGTTGAACTAAATCCCGCCGCGTTGTCTAATTTTTGTCTGTGCCAACCCAGGCGACTGCAAATTTCCCCCGCGTTTTGCCGTAAAATCGCCTGTAGTTTCTATACTTTTTGTCCGTGCACATTGATATGGTAAGAATGTTTAATAAAACTAACCTGTTGTTTACCTCCTTTTTATCCGCGCTTCTGACTTCCCACTTGCATTCCATTCCTACCTCATTCTACCCTTTCGCCTACTACTCCAGGCTCAAGATATTGTATGATAAAAGAATATAATATCTCCTTGACAGTCATAAGGCACAAATACATCGCGGGCAAGGGATCGACAGGGATATCATCCAATCATAATCTAGTAAAACTACGGTACTTCCGTCGCAGGCATTTCTTGCCTGTAATAGAAGTACCAACATTCAGGCCATTTACAAATAGCTACATCACAACAGTCACAACCCCACTGCGTATTGCTGCCGGCCTTTCTGCGGGTGACCCTACGGTTGAGGCTATCGTCAGATGCCTCAATTAACGGAGCCCGTCTTCTTCGACCTCTTTAAGAGCTGCGGGATCGAGGGCCAATTTGGATGCCCTGACATCCTAGGTAACGCCCTTATTTCTTCCTATTGACATGTTTATGCTGCTCTGCCGGCGTAACTTCGTCTCCAGCACGATATCTTTATCTTAAAGAGCCCGTCTTGCCGTATATATTAAAGATATCATTAACAAGGCGCTACTGCCACTAACTTTAAGCCTTATAGGCCTTCCAAGCCGGCTACCCTAGCTTCTATAAAAGGAAGCTATTTGCAATAGCTGTGGTTAAGAGGAAAGACTATGCAAAAGCCCTAGCCGGCCCTCGTCTCTACCAATGATCTGTGGTGTTATTACTACAATACTGATCACTAATATCAACCCTATTCATAAGGTCATTATAGTCAGCAGCAACAGATAGTATTAATAGCTTCAACTTGCCCTTATTATCAAATTTCTACTTAATTGGCTGTATATATGGGGCTGTTATTATTAGCTGATAGCGAAGACGCTCAGTCACCTTATAGCCCGTATAAACAGTACTAAGGAACAAGACTAAAGTATTATCTTTCTATACTATCTAATTGACCTAAGAACTTATTAATACGTATCTTTAAAGGTGATTATCTTATACTAAATTATTTACTGTTAGCCAAGCCTCCAATTGCCCCCAAGCAAAGCCTGACTTGCCAGTTTTATCAGCTACCTTAAGATTAACAAGCTGGCAATAGAGGCCACAGTTCATCCAGCAGGTTCCGGTGGCTCCAACCCCTAGGTACCTTAAAACAACAAAAAGGTCAGGCGCCGAGAAGAGATTATTAAGAAAGACATAATATACCCCCGCCAGTAGCTTACTAACTAGGGTAGCAATAACAGCTTAAGTCAGGTTTAGGTCAGCTATCTTTATAGGAGATAATGTCATCTTAGGCCAGCCACGGCAGAATTCAACACCTATCAGTCTATATTTTAAGCCGGGTACATGCCAGGTCCACTGTAAAAGATAGCCGCGCTATAATAGCTACTAAATCTTAAGCCCTGTATCCATTAGCTTATTAGGGATTATTATCTTATATATGCTCCTCCCCTCGAAGCCGATAATACCTTCATCTATAGAGATATTTATGCCAGGAATAAAGAACTCTGTCGCAGCAGTCTGTATAATATCGGACTATTCGTTAACCTTACTGAATAGATAAGGGACGCCGTATTCAATGCTATCCAGATCGTTAAGCCGCAGCTATCATTTCAGAAGATAAAAGCGGTTATAGGTTATAAATTTGACAATATTGTAATCGGGGATATAATCCTCTGCTATATGGGCTCTCCAATGGTCCTCAAATTAATATTCCTTATGATTTTGTATATATAATAAGATTCCTATCTAGATCTAGATCTCTACTGCAGATATCGGCTTCTATTAACTCTAATAGCTTCTATTTACAGGCTAAAGCACAACTCTATTATTTATATAATCAACCTATTTTTTAACTAGATATTCCAGTAAGAAGGTCTAGAACAGCTTTAACAGTATAGATAGGAGCTTATGGATATTAAGGTAGCGATATTCGCTAGGAAAGGGAGAAAAATAGGTACTATAATAGTCCATGGGTTTAAAATCAGGCCTAATAGTACTATCCTTGTCCTGCTCACGATAGCTGTTTTCTACTAGGATCCTTAATTATAGGTCAGTGCTATTAAACTAGCCGGCCTCATTACTAATGGCTATTACAGGAGCGTTAGCTATAGAGGTATTATCAGAATTTACATCATAGAGTTTTTAGTAGAGAAAGTTTAGAAGTTCTCTAATGTACTGACGCTATAACTAATCTAAGAGTAGGTCCGCGATGTATTTGTTCCTTATGACTGTCAAGGAGATAGAGAGCATAATATAGAGACCTCTATAAGTTGTATCTATGACCTTATCTAGCTATTAAAAAAAAAAATTATTATAATTCTGCCTTATTATTCCTACTTCTGCTTCTATGCTTTCTCTATATCCTTAGCTATATTATTAATGTCAAACATTACGTATATTCAGTCCATTAATCCAGATTGGTATATTCATCTTGTGTTCTGTTCAATTCTGCCCCTTCGAGGTTTTACCATTTCGGTTGTAATCTTAAAGTATCCCTACTTGCACGTAACACCCAGTGCCTGTTCAACACTTGCTTACCATCCACGTTACTTATTTATTATAGTTGATTTTTAGTAGATTTTAATTGTTATTTTCTAGTCGATGCTCGAATTTAATAAGGATATTCACGATCCTGCCAATCCTATTCCTACTTACATTATTGATAATCAGAAATGCCCTCTCCTCCCGGATGTTTTACCCAACTTATATGCTATTACAATCCTCGTTCTTGTGAATGATTATGCCTAGGAGCAATAATAATAAGAATTGATAGAATTACCCAAGGTCAAGGATGCAGTGTTATTTTAAATATGTCGGCGTTAAGGTGCGGGGTTCGGAAACTCCTCGGATCTTTTTTAGGTACGACCTTAGCGGTGCATTCCATGCGGAATTCAGCGCAGAATAATTGGCATGAGAAGTAGTTCGCCTGTGTGGCCCTGCTTTCGCGGCTGTCTGTTCAAGACGGTCGGCATACTCAGATGTTGCCCTGGGCTAACATGCTTGAGAGATTGCGTCGGGTGCAGGTCTCTTTACGCTGAACTTTGCGTACGCCGCCGAGTTGCTTAAGCAGATCGCCTGAGCCGCCGATGGAGCATGAAGCACAGCCCACGCTATAATTGACCAGAGTCCAAAAATGGTCCAGGGCGGAGAGGAACAAAACTAAACATAACGCACCTTGGCTTAATTGGCCTTTGCAATTGCCAGTGGACCAAAACGGAATCTTCTAATGGTCCTCGAGTTTCCCAGTCCCTTTTTTGGATCCGCGGAGGAGCCGAAGATAGCTACTTTTGATGAAAGAAGGGGTATCGTGTACCTTAATGGCCCGCTTTCGCGACTTCCGGAATTATTTCTCGCCGTTATTAACTCGCACCGTCAGAATGGTCCTTGCGGTTTCTGGATCTGGATGTACCCATCAATACTCAGCAGTACATTAGGCGCAGACCAGAACTGGTCAATCGCGCATTTTTGCCGTACTAGGTGTGGCCATATTTGGACTCTTGGAAATTGGAAAAGTCTATCGTTGTCATTCGGAGTACTCCCCTGGAGCTAGAAAGAGAAACACTTCAGTGAAGAGGAAGTTGGTTTTGCACCTACCTGGTACATACTGTACGTCTAACGAACTTTAATGCTTCCGCATGCTAACTATCCCGACAGAAAGCGTATTCACTGGCTATATGCGATGTTATGGCCAATCTCCAGACAGTATGCACTTCGCATTCTAACGATTGAAGGTGTTCACGTGATATTAGAACACTTTATGGAACCGTCGGGAACCGCCTAGTCAGTGATATTTTCTTAAGCTAGGTTTTGTTGATATCCTCGAGCATACCCTGATGGCGACATTTCTAGACCAGGTTTTGTCGATAGTTTCGGCTAGCCGCTTTTCCAAGGCCTAATTTAAGCTCTAGTCCTACCTTTGGGCCCTTTCATGAGCCAGCTGAGGCCTGGGCTCGTTGATTCGACCGCTCATAGGTTCCTGCGGCCTAGAAGTTCCCGCTCCGCTACCCCACCTAGAGCAATCCGGGGAACATCGGGGCCACTATCTGGTCTCATCGACGCCGACCGGGGACAGCTCGGTCCGGGGACAGCTACGGCATTACCTAACCCCCTGAGTATATAGTTATAGGTAAATGAGGTGCCTAGATATCTAAAATTAGTCCCTTGCGTATATGATTCTTTTGTGTCTGTTGTCCCTGCCGCCTGCGACTGGCCCTTCCTCGCGTCTTGTCCCCTAACGAAGCCACCTCGACTCTTCAGAATGCGTTTCGTCATTCAACCAGCGCGACATCCTGAACAGTCCTGTCGCTCAGCTCTCCTAATCTGGCCTGGGCGGCAGTCATTTCTTCCGTAAAGTTTCTAGAGGCCCTTGAAAAACTTCGCGACGGGACAATCTTCGGTCCCCGACAGAACTTTCACCAATTCCTCCGCCGTCAAATGATCTGCCATTGTTTCCATCCTATGCCCCCATACACATCGTCCCTCTCTAAAAATCAGCTCACCACCATTCTGCCAAAAGTCTCCACCTTTGAAAGCCTCGTACCCATTCCAAACCATTTGTTTCGCGCTTCTGATGATAAGACCGAATAAAGACTGTTTCGTGTATGACGGTCTCTGAGAGGCAATTAAGGTTCTTTTCATCCGAAGCATTTCGTACAGGCGGCCAGTGGGATCCGTGAAGATTGGCAGCTCGCTGGATGTTTCCGCCGCATAAGAGGGGATGCGGGACGGGTCGCCGCACCCGACGATAATGAGTCTAGACGGACCAATAGGGAGAGTGGAGAGGACGGTCGGTGTAAGATGTAACGCTATGGAACGGATATAATCTTGATCGCAGGAGCAGAAGAAGTGGCGAACCAAATTATTGACTTTAAATCGCCCGTCCTGAACATTTTCCGTCTCTCGGAAAGGACTTACTGAATATCACGACAACATTGAGAATGCCATCTCTTGCAGCGACTAGTTCGCCAAATGGACTAGACTTGCCGTCGAAAGAGAGGACAGGAAGTTTATAAACGTCAGAGATGAGCTCTTCATCGAGAATAGGATAAGGGGATGCCGGAATGCACGGCTTCGACATGATGAGGACTAAGGGTCAACAATTAAAGGTGTCAAAAATTTTTCGTCAGGGCCGGGTGCAGTCAAACTGAAATAGTCGACTGTAATGTTATGGAGTAAGAAATGAGGTGCATGTGACAGAGGTGCACCGAATCGCATGCTTTTATGAGATTGTGTGCGTTAAATGATGAAATTTCAGGAGATCGCACGCACAACTCCCAGTGCAAGAGCGTTCAAGGGTCTGAAAAAAGGCACAAATCGCCACAAGCATCTCTTCATTTCTGTTGGCTGAGGTAGATTACGGATCGGCCAGCGGGGATTCTGGGTCGATTCTACACCTCGAGCGCTCGGCTACTATTAGTACCTTTTCCTTCTCGCAGATCCGTCAATGCCAGTTGATATCAAAGCAGCCATCACCAACACGACCTTCACGGCGCTCGAGGTGGTTCTCTTGGGACCGTTTCGCACAGGATCTATTTTTCAGTGTTCTACAAACTGCTCTTTGACACTTGGTAATAATGAGCGAGCCAGTTATCAACTTGCCCTTCGTCTACCGCGCGGTGCTCCTCTACTTCGAACCTGCAGGAGCCGTCGTTGGCGCCCTGTTGCTTCACTTTCGCCCCGCGATCTTCCTCAACGGCATGGCTCCGGTCGCCAAATACGCGCCGAATAACCAGATTATCTACGACCAGCTTGCTGCAACATATATCCTTTTTGCGTTCAATGAAGCCATTATCTTGCGCACTACGAATGACATGCGGATGTGGAGAGCCATCCTGATCGGTATCTTGGTGTGTGATGCTATACACTTATATGCGAGTTGGGCAGCTCTGGGCGGGACTGTCTTCTGGGATCCTCGTGCCTGGAGGCTCGAAGATTGGGTGAACCTTGGGTGTCTTTGGGGACAGGCAGCCGTCCGGCTTGCCTTCATGGCAAGAGTTGGGCTCAAACAGGCTGTGACTACAAAGTTGAGTTGAGTTGATCGCTATCGGGCGGGATCTGGTTTAGCTGGAGGACGACGTTAATAGCAGGTGTCACCTGCCTCACATGTGATTCCATGTAAGGACATTAAAGTTCGAAGGAAGCTTTCTCGCTAGTGGAAGCTCATTGGGTAGTGTGGTGAGAAAGACATCAATATTACGTGTCCTTGGCTTCCCCGTCCTCGGGGTCCAAAATATCCATGATGTCGATATTGTTTCAAAATAACGTACATCATAAGCATATGTCCCGCATAAGCATGCGTTACATTTTGAACTTACACCTTAAACTCCAATATTTAAAAATTGATTAAAAATCAGAAATAAGCTTTAGACAGCTTGTATTGTGGAGTTAGGTCAATCAGACGAAGTACTGTGTGTATTGATTTCATTTTAATTTATTGACTTTTTTAGACTTAATTTTTGGAAAAATGTATTTACACTGTATATTCTCAAGTAAAACGGTATATGAATTAGCTACAGCCTTATGGAAAGTACTGTATTATTTTACTGTGTGAGAAATACGGCAAATTATTTTTCTTAGATTTTTATTGATTATATTGCTAATTGTCAAATAACTAAATCTTGATCTTTTCAGTTGTACAGTGTAGTGGACACATACTTATTTGGGACATATGCTTATGACGTACGTTGCGTATTTTTGTATTTTCTGTTAAACAGGTGCTGGAGTATCACGTGCAAGCAGGGATGCTTTAGGATTACGCACCGAAATGGTGGAACTTTTAAGGGGGAGAACTTAGACACAACATAACATGAATACACGAATCTGCATCAATGGACCGAATACACGTAATAATGTCTGGCAGATTTAAGGGGAGAAGGGTTAGAGATGTTATGCGTGCACGGGCCAGTGTTTATGTAACGAAACAACCTGGCAACGTGCACGGGCCAGAATTGTTGTAATTCGTCGAATTACCACCACGACTGCGTACAGTAGTAGGGTGACCGCTAACCAGTCAATCTCTCTCTTGCCTAACACTCTCAAACACCCGCCAGTCTCTTACCTTCCCCAATCAATCGAAAATCTTAGCTTTTGCCTTAGGGTTAGGGTAGGGCTACAGGTAAATAAAGATCACTGTACTTTGTCTGTAATAACTATTATTTACTATTTTGCCTATATTGAGATAAGAGCATGACATAAGACGAGGGACTAGCTAATTGCTTTATATCTTCTTGGCTTTCTACTCTTCCCTTCCTACATAGAACAGTTGCACCTAACCACTACGCCACAGGGTAAAAGAATAAGCTATAACTGCCATTGCAGCAATTACAGTAGTGCTTATAGCTGCTTATAGAAGCCTTACAGCGCTGTTACAGACACGAATTGTAACACTATGCTATTTAGCCTAATAACCAGCCGATTTTATTATTCCAATCCATTAACGTACATGATAAGCGAGTGCAACACAACATCCCAACATCTCGGGTAGAAATAGCCATAAAAACACAACAGACTATTAATTAAGTAAAATTAATCGCTATATTCTTCCAGAGACATAACGACAACTATCTGAAAGGTCCTTGCATTATGTCCTGTCTTGCCGCACGCTCTACAGCACCTTTCCTTCATTCGCGCAGGCCCTCCTTGACCACCACTTCTCGATGGTCCAGCCACCGCCTGCGCATCAACATCCGTTTGATCAATTACTTGCCCTCCTTCCTCTACTGCCATCACCCCTCCTTTCTGTAGCCGGGTTCTTTTTGCCCTCCGCCGCCGGCTTAGTATCTCATTTGCCTGTTCAAGATCTTGGACCCTGCCCTCTAATAAGGCAACCTTATGCATAACTATCTTTGTTCCCTTAGAAGAAGACCCCAATGCTTCTAGAATCGACTCTGGAGAGCTACTTTTATACCTTTTGATTCTCCTTCAAGATATTCAAGCTGAGAGTCGGCCTCAAGGATAGTCTTTAGGGTCTTTGAGACCCAAGGGGTCGAGGGGCTAACTACCTCCTCCGCAGGCGTCGGAGTCCGCAGCTGCACATCGAGCTTCAAGATTACACTTTCTGGGTCGAGAGGAGCAAGTCCG
Organism: Fusarium nygamai; assembly: GCA_001262555.1. NCBI lineage: Eukaryota > Fungi > Ascomycota > Sordariomycetes > Hypocreales > Nectriaceae > Fusarium > Fusarium nygamai. The sequence continues at coordinate 8,837 of LBNR01000068.1, read as the reverse complement.
GCTCCTCTAAAGGCTACTTTAATATTTTTCTCTATCATTATGGCCTGGTAGGCGGTGTAAAAAGCCAGGAAGAACTCGGTTTTAGAAATGTGGGTTTACAGAGCATCTGATCAAATGCTCGATTTCTCGCCCATAAGCCTTCTTAAGCAGGCCAAAGCACCCGACATCAAGATGCTACAGCAGATAAGACGAATGAAGCAGCATATAAAGCGTAATGATTTTATTTACCTTATAATATCTCCCAAAGTCGACCGAGTGGTAACTTTCATATCCATCAAGGATCAGGAGATAATAGCGATTCTTTAATTGCTTAGTAATACACCAGTTAAAGTACTTTAGCCACTCGAGGCCTATCTCATTATCTATCCAGCCATTAAGACTCATCGCAATAGCCCAATCACCCAGGAGGCTACTTTCTCAGTACCAGTTAGCGAGGTAATATTAGCCCGCACCTATAATAAACGGCGGGATCACTTGGCCCTCGGCATTGATCGCCTAAATGACTGTAATCCATTCCCGGTTTCCAGGCTACGCTAATTTTAGTCTTTTACGCCTTTTAGCACCTATAATAACCATTCCGCTTATAATAACGCCCATTATAAAGCCAGTCTCATTAAAGTTATAGATTTCATCAGGTCAGATACTATACTTAGCAATTACATTCACTACAAGCCTAAACCAGTTACTAATAATAGTCAGATCTTTACATTTAGCTCTCTAGTAGTTATATTTACAGAAAAAATGCGTCTTAAGGTCTTTATATCACTTAATAAAGTTAGAGGCCTAGCGCTTGCCAACAGGCGGCATCTCGCAGTCAGCGAGCAATCAGTTAGCTATCTCCTCAATACAACGCAGTCGCGGGGGGAACCCTCGCGAATCCAGATCGAGAATGAACTGAACTATGATCTGTTTTTCTAGATCAGATAGTTTGCTTGATTTTGGGATGGAATCTTACGTAGAAAGGATACCCTTCTGTCAGCGATGTAAAGTCCAATAACGGACCTGGTAGATGCCTGCGGCGCGTCGGAGACTTAATTCTGGGTCATTTTGAAGGGCACGAAGTGCAAGAAGAATCCTAGCCTCAATACCCGTTGGCGAGACCTGACGGTGTCCAACTAAACTTGTTTAGTTGGACACCGTCAGGTCTCGCCAACGGGTATTTGGGTCTGACATATTTGGTGGTTGAAAATTAATTAATTAAATTGAGAAGATGTTGCACTCGCTTATCATGCACGTTATTCTCATATTGCTTTTTTGATTACGAATATCGCATGGTTTCATGGCGCTAATTTAAATTTTCTTTCACGAGCTAGCCTCGGCCTTGCACACCCCCCTGCGAGGCTCTTCTTCCCCGACAACGAAGTAGTCGATCAGCCCCTTTGCCGTGAAATATGTCTGGAGCTTGCATGCCCTCCAGAGAGGCATAGCGTTCGTGTGTTCCGAGGGCTTTTTGCCGGGGGCTGACATACAGTTATACATCTTATTCATTCGCTATGAGGTTGGTCTTACAAAGAATTCGTTTGCGGGGTTTAATGCAACCATAAAGAAAGAAAATAACTTTCTATTTAACCTACATACTAACTCAGTTCGATTTCGAAATACTTGATCTTCCCCTTCGCTGATGAGAACGTTTGGAGATAACAAGACTGGAACCTTTGCTATTGTTCTGCTAAGATGGGCGCTATATCAAGATCGTGGATAGTCAAGTGATCCCTGATCTTATTGCCGGAGATTATGAAATGCGATGACTCAGAAGCTTCGAGACAGATATTGCACCGAAAGCCCTTGAAAACAGTGAGGCCCGGAATTTGAGGAACGATTCCGGTTGGAATATAAAGTTCATCGAACGGACATAAGTCGTAGGTCTGGAATCTTTCCATCAAAGCTTTGCAAGCCGATCCGGTGATGCGATGCATTGAATTAAGGTGGCCATAGAAAGACTTTGCTCCTGGCTGAATCATTGACCTACAAGAAACACATATCAAAATTCGATGCTGGGCGTTGTAGATGAAGCCGTCGCTTAGGTTATATTTATCCTTATTGGAAACGGAATCACCTTTCTTGATCCTTTTCCGCTGCTGTTCTGAGACTCCAGGGTTGGCACGCATCACGTCCCGATTTTGGCTGTAAGTTACCGGTCCCCTAGGGGTGATGTTCCGTGGATCGTATTGCCGGTTCCAGTCATGCCATGTCTTGGATAGTCGATAATATATCTCTAGAAGCTCCGGCTATAGCCTAGATGGGAGCGTTCTGTCAATTGCATATGACGTTAGTAGCATTCGCGGGTGGTGGCCGGCCCCAGCCGCAAATATCCGTAGCGGGTTGGTCGCTTCAGTAGGGTTATAGAAGTTTGACTTTTCAACAAGCGTGCTGAGATACCGCTTGGCGATTGTAAGTGCAGTCTGTCTATACGATGACAAAGTCCATGGCGTAACTAGATCCTGTGTCAGATGCCTGATAATATTGGAAGCTTGTATGGAGGTAAGGTGCCTGTTCTTCCCACGTGGATCAGGAAAGAAGAATTCGCTCTCGGACCAATCAGGTACCTTAAGCTGCCTTGCGATAAAACCCAGCACGGGGCGAATGATGGCGAGATATTTCAAAATACGCCGGCTAAGTTCCTTGGGAAGATATCGGGCAATATAAAAGGCGTAGTTGTTTGATGCCCTCGCTTTGTTATAGCTGATGATGATCATCATCTGACCTCCACGAAAGAAGACGTTCCGGACAGTAAGTGTCGTATTGATGTACCGGATAGTGGCTATCTCAGTACCCCTACCAGGTAAGCCTCCCGAAAAATGCGATGCAGCGAACGTCAGCTTACTGAGGTCTATACTTGCATTAAGATATGCTATACAGGTGTCAGCCTGCCAGTCTGTGCCTTTGACGAAAGGTTTGCCGCGAAAACTCGAGGACCTCAGGGCATCTGCTAATCGCTCCCATATATCCGCTAGCTTGTTTTTGGTATCTTGGATAAAAGATCATCCAGCTTTTCGGCAAGTAAGATCATATTCTATCTCATCTATGTTGATATCCACTTCCAGTCCCGGCATTATCTCGTCTACTTGCTCTTGCACAAGCTTGATGGCTTTCGAATGGGTCGCGCAGAATTCAGAAAGCTTAAACTTTTTGTCGTGTCCGATCGTGAATGATTGCCCGTCTGGATCCCAGGAAAGGTTTCCTGGAATACCTTCTCTCTTGATGATTGACTTGGCAAAAGCTTTAAGCTTGATGATTTCCCCAAATGGGGTATAATAGCCTCGGATCAAGTACTTCTTGCGAATCACATCCAGGCGGTCAGGCTGCGATGGATAACAATCACGGCATGGCCATTCGTAGACCAGTGTAGCATAACTATAGACCGGCAGGGCATATTCGAGGAATAAGAGCCGGCCAATCCAAATCAGTCCTGCTAATTCGGATGTAGAGTTATGCGCCGGATTGAAGGCGAGAGTGCGTCGTTGTATACCCATGACAGCAGTATAGTAAATGATGGCCGAAGATGACATATTTCCAGCAGGATCCTGATGTGTCCAGAACATCATTGAGAGCTGGAATAAGGCCTCGGATAGCCGCAGCTAATAGCCAGTCGGAAGATAGAAGTCGGCTCCTTTACAGTCTGATATATAATCGTTTTCTGCTTCCTCATTCTCTTCAGAGTCGACATCTTCGTCTGTATCTGGATTTTCAGGATCAGAAGGAATTTCGCAGTCGTAGTGCCAGTCCTCGCCACGGGGTCTATCATCTTCGCTGTCCGAGCTGTCGCTAATATGATCGTCTCCTCCCAGTTGTAGTTGTTCGACCAAGTACAGTATATGCTGCATCATCTTTACCTCGTTGGATCCTAGACGTAAATTATACACTTCCTGGCGTTGCAGTGGCGGGTACTGCAGAACGTGAAATACAAAGCAGATGAATCTTTTCCATATTGCCAAATATCGCGTGAAGCTTGGTATGAGCCGAAAGCCATGCGGCCAAAAAGCATCTTTCGCAAATGTGTTTAGCCAACAGCGAGAGATATACGGCGTACGATCGAGTGTAGCTCTTGCCCTGTCAAAGATCAAGTCTAGCCCATGAAGGATGATCTGCAGCTGGGTCTCAGTTTCGGCAGAGCTCCACAAAGGGGACCCTTGCCATTAGCCAAGCAGATAATTTCTACTTGGTTGCAAGGCTGGTTGCTTAGCCGTGGCGGTGATGATTTCGAGTGATCTGTTACGGAACAGCTCGGCCCAGCGGGTGTGTTGGGGCCATGGGGTCGTCTCGCTCGTTCCAGCAACCGCGACACGATCAGTTTGACTACTCTCGAATGGTCTTTTCATGATGTGGATATCTCGATTTCAGGATCGATACTGCGGATGGCTTAAGAGGGTGATGGTAATGGAACTCTCCAATTGCTCAAAGCGCCTATGTCTGACTAGGATACACGTCGTACACGCGTCGACGCGTTCAGGTCATTCAAATAGCTCAAAGTCGAAACTCTTCAATAAAAAAAAAGCAAAGTCGACCAATGAAATAGCGAGATCACCACTTTGGCTCAAACTTTGCTCCGAGCAGATATATTGAGAACCCTCTTTCAGGTGAAAGCGGAATGCGGGGTTGATACAAGGATTATCAGCCAATGACAATGCGAAACGTCCACTTTCATCGAAAGTGAATGAATCCATAGAGATGTAGGGGCGACCCTAGTTGCTTATCTAGATGACCTCTATATCTTATCTAAAGACCAAGGATCTCTAGATATAGCTAGAGAGGTACTAGAGAAATCTCCCTATAAGCTTAACCTAGCTAAAAGCAAGGAACTAGCTATTAAGGACCTTAAAGACCAAGGTCTCAAGACCTTAGGTACTTATATAGGTCCTTTACAAGGCAGAAGGGCGTTTCTAGAAGAAAAGCTAGATACCTTACAGCAGGCTATAGCTACTCTTCAAGACCTTCCTAAGCAACACTCCCTTCTTCTCTTACGAGGCAGTATCCACCTTCTTCTACGGCATCTCCTTCGGCAACTTAACCCAGAAGGTCTATCCGACCTATGGGAAAGAGCTGATATCCTTATAAAGGAAGCTATTAAGACCTTAGTAGCTAGGAGCCCAGCTGAGCGTCCTGAAGAGCCTGATCCCTATCTCTTATCTCTCCCTGTAAGGGAAGGAGGTCTAGGGCTTCCTTTGCATAAGGAATTAGCCCAAGGCCTATATCAGGCAGCCAAGGAGACAGCCCAGAAGATCCTTGAGGAAATATCTAGCTTCTTTACCCCTCACCGCTCTACCTCTTATCCCTCTACCTCCCAAGCCAAGGACCCAGGTCCCTCAGCTAAAGAGGTCTTTAGAGAGATAAATAGGAATAAGCTAGAGACCTACCTTCAGGACCTCCCAGCTCCCTATAAGCATGCTAGGCTAGAAAATGCTAGCTATCTAGGCCGTAAGTGGCTTAGAGTCTTACCTACACAAAAACCCTATGCCTTTACAGACTCTGAGACCACTGAAGCCCTTAGAAGCTGTCTTTTCTATCCTATCAAGCCTCTAGACTTACCCTGTAGCTCTTGCGGAGCTATAGCTAGCTTCAGTCATGAGGATACTTGCAAGGGTGCTAATAGAACGTGGATTGCAAGGCATAACGCTATAAATAGGGCCTTTTTAAAAGCCCTTAGTAGCCAGCCTGACTTAGAGGTTGAGATCGAACCTCTAGTCCAGCAAAAGACCTCTCTACGAGCTGATTTTGCAGTCACTATTGGAAATAGTCGCTACTTCTATGATATCCAAATCGTAGCTATCTCCAAAGGCTCTGCAAGAGAAGACCCCTATAGCACCTTAAAGGAAGCTGCTGATGAGAAACGGCGGAAATATCAGTCTCTTGGAGCCTTCTTCCACCCTCTTATCTTCTCTCTCTACCTCTTCTATATTTCTATCTCTCTTTTTTATCTTTCTTTTTTATCTCTCTTTATATCTTTTTATTTATCTCTTTTAGTAACTTGTTATTCCTTTTCTTTATATTCTCTTATATTCTCTTTAAAGATATCTAAGGAAAAAACCTCTATTTAAATAGCATTAGAGCAGAATAGCTTTCCATAGCCTAATATAACCCTATCCCAACCCTGGTAGCTCCCGTCTCTCAGAGGTGTAGCCGTTCACCATGATCGTCGCGGACCGATTGGAGCAGAAAGCGTCAATTCACTTCACCAACCCCTTGGGTATGCCTCTGGTCCAGTCTCTGCAGTAATCCATCCTTGAACACCCTGTTGGTACGCTCCCTTCACGTCGAAGCTTATCAGGCTGAGCACCTTCTGGCTGCGCCATGCCATGTAGCAGTGATGTTTTTGGATTGGATGCAATTTGGATTGGACTGGATTTGTCGGAAAATGACTGGACAGGATTTGGGTTTCTCAAAGATTTGTTGGAAAATCCGGGAATCCCCCTTATCTTCAGGATTCCGACTGTTAGTCTGAAAGTCCTAGATTTAAAGTTCAAAGCCCTAGATGAATCCATCTAGAGATATAAACCCGAGAAGAACTCTCATCTCAATAATGAACAATCAAGTTTCGTAAATATATATTTTTTCACCCAGCACTACTGCGCAATATAAACAACAAGATTTGGACTGGATTAGATTAATTGGCAACCAGTTCCTGGAACTCCAGTGGTCTAACCTGATAAGGTAAGAGCTAAGCCTAATTAAGTGGTCCTGAGGGTCTCCCGTCGCAGCTCCCGTCGACACGACACGCGAACCATCGTTCCGCTATTGGGTTAACATCTAACGCTCGCAGATTGCTGCGCTATTACAAGCATGGAGGCAAACGCGTCGCTCGCGACTTGTGCTATCGCATGTACGGATGGATAGCCAAGATCAAATGAGCACTTGATTTTCTATGTAAAGGAGCGACGAGACTCTGTCCCTTATGCTCATGTTCAGTCTGCTGATCGTTGTGGAACTATAAGCCTCAACAGTCTTCTGGGGGTAACCCATTTTTGTTTCATCAATTGTATAGGCAGCAGGATTTTGCCTGCGATTTCGAGTTCATGGCAACTGTGAAGTTATTCACGATGGTCGTGATCCTCGCCCTTGACAATCCCACAGATGGGCTGGGGAAAGGAAAGGATAGGTAAACAATGGCTTGTATGGCAAGGACTGCGTCTATCCTCAACGGAGGTTGGTTTTGCCCCAGCAAGTAACTTAATAAAGTCTGAAAGGGGTAAGTGTTCGGAGTCCCCTCTTGCATTGTCTATAGCTGAGCATCGTTGTGAGTCAACTCACCAGTCATCCGATCAGATAGTTCTTTAGCAGAAAGAGAACCGCCAAGTGCAGTCACGTCATGCCAAGTTGAGTCTAAAGGTCTGAAAATTGGAAGGGCTAGATATCGAGTCCACATCTGACAGGAAAAACCCAACCTTCATAATTCCAGCGGCTACTTAGTAGGACACTTGCAACTAGCAACAAAGGGAGAGCAATCGCAGCACACGGGATCCTTAGCCCAAGTGATGTGAGCGCCAAGGTTATACATGTGGTTCAGTGAGTTATACTCTGCGTACACCTTGTTGACCCTACTAGTCTTAGGGTTCACGAACACTATGTGGATGCCATAGGTGCGACCTACGGTCGGGACCTCAGGGATCGAGAAGTCGCCCTTCCAGTAGAAGGTGAAGGTATTGCAACCGTAGGTGACTAGTTCCTTCTTCCATTGGTTAGGATTATTCTTGCGGATGAGTGCCTTAATAAACTGGGTGCGATTTTCAAAGATCGGAGGGAAACTATCGGCCTGTGAGGAAGTATTAGAAAATGTCCTTGCACAGGGGCATGATGCTTGAAAGAACAGGCAACATACCTTGGCCCATTTCTCGATATTCTTCTGAAGATCACCGTCTACGGCAGTGGTTATCCACCATCGGGTCTGGGAGTAGATCTTGAGGTCCTCATCGAAGGTCTTCTTGGCCACCTTGCCGCCGTCTTCGATACCTGAGAAGGTCGAGATGTACTGGTTGAGAAGGGCCTCGAGTTTATCGCAGGGGACGCACTTGACGCCCTTGCCTTTATACGACTCTTCATTGCGTTCTTCATTGTAGTACTTGTTGTATTCATACTTGGACATGCGGTGGATGTCCTCGTGGGGAGGGAAGTCCTCCGCGTTGTTGTCGGCGTCGTTAGAGTGCTTGCGGCGAATGCTGGAGGCCATGGCCGAGAAGGCGCACGCCAGGACATAGAGAACGAGCGATACCCTCATTGAGAATTGGTAAACCTCTGGTACGGCTTCTAAGGTGAACAAGCAGTAAATTGTCAATGAGTCGACTGGCACAATAGCTCTCAGCGGGAGTCTCTTACGAGATACTTATAGTCCGGAGCCCCAACGAGGCTATAAGAGCGCCATCATAAGGCCTCGGAGTAAGTTTAGGCCATTAAAACTCCAGATCCTTGCCTTCGGGTGGCCACTGTGGGGAAGTCTGAATGGCTGCAATATATGGTTTGTGACCTTCTCACCTGATGGCCAGTGTCTCATATTAGGCGTCACGAGGCTAGAATTAGGTGACGCATCCGGGCCGTGCACCGGAGCTTATTTAGTGGCCTTGCGGATGGATTTTATATAATAATGTGAAGATTAGCAGTTATTAAGTGGCTGAAAACTAGATACCATTGTGGAAGTGCTAGCTAAATAATCGAACATCCCGTGGGCAACAGGTCTGATCTACTGAATGCAACTGGCTTTAACTCGGGGTTGCCAATCACCACCTGATCTGTTGCCTCCACGGTTACTCTCATGCAAACTGGCTGTAAGTCGCCTCGTTTGACTTGAATGATTGCGCTTGGGGCTGTGCCGAGATTGCCATTTGCGTACTATCTAGGTATCTATTCTT
>LBNR01000067.1:33864-44420 GCA_001262555.1 Fusarium nygamai | reverse complement strand
TTTATAGCGGTCTCCGACATTGTATGTTGCAATCAGCAGGGGCTTCAACAGATTGAAACCCATCAGCCAAGATATGCTTCCAAACATTGAAGGATGTGTCGGCTTCTCTGGCTAGGGCTGTGTCGTACCGGGCAAGAGGTACGAAAAAGGGGTAACTTAACCAATTAATCTGCCTGTAGATTGCTCTCCAACCGAGCCCTGAGCGGGCTGGGGTTCAAAACCAGCCAATCGGCTTGAGTCCGCCCTGTAGCATCACTGCTTGTTAGGGAAGTGCCCCACTCTGAGGACCGGAAAATACGGATGATCCGACAGTTCTAGGGTAGTCATCTTCCTTTATAAGGATATCAGATATATCAGATGCACAGATGCTTGTGTCTGAATTGATTGATCTGTTAGGATACCGTATTTGATCTGAATTGATTGAATTGATTGATATATCTGATTGTTAATCTGATCTGACGGCAGCCCTGCTGACCACACAGGGTTTGATAGCAGGCAGCTGACCACGCAGCGATGGAAGCACAGGGCCATCGAGCGTTTAGTGGCATTTGTGACAGACTGACAAGTGCAGGCGAGCAACCCAAAAGCGGCTCGGCGAGCCACTTGGTGGTGCGAGAGGACAATTGCGGCATGGCAGTGAGGAGAACCGAATTGGAAATCATTGGCTGTCGTCTGTTTCCTCAATTGTGAGGTGACACGCTTTACCCCGCAAACCATGTTAGCATCAAGTTGTTGTTAGGCACACCGGCCCGCTCCGCGTAAGTAGCTATTTTTAGCTTAAATTGGATTTTTCATAGCTTATTAAAAAGGGTAGCTTTTAAAGTGTAATCGCGGATGCGCTGTTGCAATCAGAGCCCCACCATAGCCATTCACAATGCCAAAAACTATCAGGCGACAGGGACGGAAAAAGGGCATTTGGTCATACCAACGCTCGGGCCTTTTTCGAGAATGACAATTGGTGGGATGCCCCTACAAACTTGCAGAAAGCCACCTCAGCTCGACAGAGGCAATGCGCAATACGGCTGGCAAAGTGCATAGCTGCGTTATCATTGTCGCAGGTTTAAATTCCAGGCAGCAATAGTTTAATAACTTTTGAGCAATCTAAGTTAAAACAACTGCCGTACCTTGCGTGTTTCATCCACCTTATTTGTCGCCATATATAAAGCAACACGTCGGTATTTAGCATAAGGCGAGAGAGAAAGCTCGGTTACAGCCAACACCTGTAATGCAGCAGGAGGTTTCTTTCTTTGGGGGCGAATCGGCAATACAGATCATCTGGTCAGGGCACATCGATCTCCGCGGAGCGGGCTGGTGTGCCTAACGACGACTTCATGCTGACATGGTGGGCAGATAAGCTTGTTGCCTCACACCCGAGGAACGCGCGACAGCCAATGATTGCCCATTCGTTCCCATCGTATCGCATTGCTGGCCTACATTACTCGTTTCTCACAAGTGTCACTGCACGCCCGGTGGCTCTGTGCATCACCTACGTGGTCAGCTGCCCGGTCTTAAGCCCATGTGTACGGACCAGTATGTATCGAAGTCTGCCGGGCTTACCCTATCAAACGGGCTGTTGTGGCTGCAGCCGGTCAAGCTGACCGCTTTTAAGCCTTCGGCAGGGTTTGCATCAAAACAGAAAACGGCGATGGACCGAGGTTGTTTTCTCTTTCCCCCAAGAGCTTCAGAAACTGCCCAAACCAGTTGGTAATACAAAGGGTTTTGGGCCGGCTAGCTCTATCGCGCTACACAGTACCTCTATTTATCTCTATCTTTTTATCTCTTTCTATCCCTTTTTATTTTTTACTTTTCCTAGCTATTTTCCTATTTTCTTTTATTATTTCTTAGGTGTCTCTCTTAGAAAAATCTCCTCTTCTATTGAACTTTCTTTTTCTGCTGCTGGCTGTTTTTTCTTGCCAATCACCTTCGCCTCTTTCAATGAAATCCTCTTTCACGTAACTCTTCCTTACCCTTGTCGTCGCTATGTCGCTTAACACGTACAGTATGCCGCCGCCGGCACTTCCCCCAGCCCCACAGGAGTCTCCCGCTTTCACTGAAAGAGGCTTTCTACCTTATCCCACTCTGGTCCCTCTCTCTAGCCAATCACAGCCTTAGATACCAACAGGGGTTTCATCTTTTACTGAAAATGGGACGGACCATAGGGATGTAGGACCGAGCTCTGTCGTAGGCCTGAGCGCTATGGACTGACGAATCAGTTCTAAAATGAATTAACAATAATTGCCGGCTAGATCTCACATTTATCACGATAGACGCTGATAAATCGGAGCCAGAACTTGACGCGCTGCTGTTACAGTGTTGTCTTGCCTGAACGTGTACCCAAGCACCACTCAGAAATTCAAGTCTACCCCTGTAAAGCGGGGTAAATTAAGTTAATTGTACAACCATTTTTGGACTGTAGGACTAGGTGGCGCATGTGATGACCAGTGGTATGATGAGGGATATGAACAAATCCCTTTAATGGCACTTGAAAACAAGGTGACGTGGACTAAGCATGTAAATTGTTAATGGGTTGAAAGAAGGAATGTGATACGATGTTCCCGAGATGGTCTGACCTCATAAGCGGTTGGTCGACCAATGGGGGGGAGCCTGATTGTCGACAAGCGGGGTTGATATCACCCAGTATAACTCTCAATCTTGGTCCTAATCAGACTCTAACTTTCAATAACTTCTATCTCTTGTAACCATTCAGTCCACCCCATAAATTCTGATACGTTCTCAGTTGGGTTATATCTGTTCATTAACCTTCAGAACAGTCGTGATGGACCCTTATAGAATGGAGTCTCAGCCTTTTGTACCAAAGAGTGGGCTAGAAACTGAGTTCCCATATGATCACACACCAACATATCTCTTTCGACTCTATGAACCTGGGTCACCTGGGTCATCTAACATGCGAGAGGTCACGACACCAGTCTGTACCACGTCCTCTAACGAAAATTGTTCCGACAGAATGAACCTACTAGAGCTTCCGCCAGAAGAAGCTACCAAGAAACTATATCATCATCTCCTGTGGGTATATGGACATGAGCACCGATGCAATCTCATGTCCTGGTCCAGATCCCTGTTATTCGTCCTTCAATACGGCTTGTTCAGAAATACCAAAGTCAACAAGACGCCCTTCTCGGAAATACAACTGATCATGATTGATACTCGAGAGTTTCCAAAACAAACATTCGTTAGGGACCTTGATGTGTTAGAGCACTTCCACCCATACGTCTCTGATCTGGCCAGTAAGTGCGCGTTGCCTGAAGCCTTTCCTTTTTCTTTTATTCTTCCCCCATCTCTTTTAACAAGCTTTGGCTTTGCAGGCACGATACCAGGAAACCAAACGTTTTCCCCAACACGTTCTCGTGTGTTGGAGCTCATGAGGAAGCGAGAGGGCTCCATGTACTTTGGAGAGTACCTCTCGCAAGGTCGTCTGGACATTCAAGGCCGGTGCAGCCAAGTCTCGGTGCAGCGACTCATAGATACGGGACTTTTCACGCTGTGTCCTCTTTTACTTAAAGATTGGACGCGATGGGCGATCACTGTGTGCAATATCCGGAACACTTTCCTATCGACTCAAACTACAGACCTAAAGAAGGTTCGAACTGCCATAGCGATGGCTCAAGTAGGTGTTGGGGACCGATTTGCCTTCCCCTTTGCTGTCATGTTACTCGCATTGCAGTGCCGAGAAGCAACCGATCCAAGCATTCTAAATGCATTTCATTCCATGTTTACCGGTAAGCTAACCACAGATGTTTGTGTCACCCTTCGCTAAAATTCTCATGTAGATCAGGAACTCAACGTTGTTGACCTCAAATACGATCTTGAGTCTGAACGATTGCCGGAGCTTAAGCAGTTTAAAGAGTTAATGGAAGCTATAAGGAAAGAAAGAGACGGACAAGAGCCAGAGTCAGATAGACTAGAGGGAGGAGAGCCAGACCCCTTGGTTGCTGAGATTGAGGGCCCGTTCAAAGCCCTGTGTGTTAACACAAAATCGTCATTCCCTCATCGTGGACCGGGTGGACGAAAGCATGTAGGATTCGCTGATGAATGAACATTTACAAGGCTAATTTGTCTTATTCATACGGGAGTACATCAGCATGAAGCCAAGCAGAGCAGCGAAGTATAGTAAACTCTTTGTCACCACTTTAAAAGGCAAACAGTAACGGATACCCACGAGTCAAAGCTTTAACTGAATACCAGCCTTATTTAGCGTCAATAGTGAGGCTGGCAAATAGAGGATTGGCTTTTTAGGGATAATCTGTGAAACACTGATTTGGAATAAGAGGCAGATGGGCTGTTCCCTTTCTATCAGATAGACTCGTAGCACAGGTCCTCGTTCTAGTAATGATATTGTTATCTATTAACAAATTGTGGCATTAGCACACCATCCTAGCAAAAGCCGATAATCACATTACTTCTTAGCTGGAACTCACGACTTATCGGGAACAGGTGCTGAGGCAAAAGGACAACGGACGCTTGTCTTCTTGCCTGTAATACGATCACAGTCGGACTTATCAACTGTAAGCTATCCAGATTTACAGCCAGTTGTGCCGAAATCGTTGACAGCGTAATAGCCCTCCCTAAGCTCTACCTAGTAAACTAATGGCGTGCAACCGGGCTGCCCAGCAATAAAGGTCTCCATACAGAAAGTAAGGCAAACCTTATAGAGCGGCTCCGGGAAATCATCAAAGGCCTCAACATCGAGCTGAATATCCGGTTGAATCTGTAGTTCTGGATGGGCTTCCCGGCTGAACTCAGCCTGATCGCTGCCGTATGTATAGTCATCATGGTCAAGTTCATCGTCTTCTGAGTCACAGTCCCCATCACCGTTATCCTCCCCTTCTGGGTTAAAATCATCCTCATCGTTATTGCCTGTACTCTCTTTATTTTCGTGCTCAGCCGAATTAGACCGACCCTCATTCAGAGGGCCATAGGAGTTTCTTCGATACAGAGGTAGTTCCCAAGATTGAGCCACAATACCCTATATCTAGTTTCTCTGCTCTTCTCCGCCACAAGATAGAACGGAGTTTCCCGATGGATATGAAGCTTCGGACTTGAAAGCCAGCATAAGAGGGTGTGACTGGTGTAACGGACTGTGTTCTCGCACCGGCCCATCACCAAGTCTACTGCCCTCATGGCATACGATATTTTCTGATCATCGACGTAGAAGCTCCTAATACACAAATCCCCTTGCCGGCACCCTTGCGCCATAGCATAGTCTGATATCTATGAATGTCGATCTGGTAACCGCGTCATTGCTCCTAGGATATCACCGCGAGCGTTCTCAAAGATGACCCGCCATTGAATTCTCTCTGGCCATAGGCCGGTAGATGCAAGAGCATCGCCGCCCAAGTCCTTAGCACTCATGCGTGGCTGATTTATCCGGTCAAAAAAAAAAAAAAAAATCTCCTCTCGCTCTAATACATCGCTTAGATGGGCGCGCGCCTCACAGTTCAGGCTTCGGACGTCTTTGCTCAAATCAGGCCGAGATGATTTTGCGAGTCTTGCTCCCTTCGAGTTTCTAGTCTCTTGAAGGAACTCGAACCATTTACTGCCTTCCCGAAAAGGGAAGAACCGTTAACAGGCAACGCCCTCGATCCAAGGTAATTCAACAGAAGCCTCCAGACCTGATATCGGCCTTCCTCTTCCTCTTGGATTTTGCCACAGGTGCTCCTTCATACAATGAAGCCCCATCTTTTGGGACTGCCGGAATATACGTCCATTTCCGGCACTTCAGCCTATCCAATCTCGGTGCAGCAAGGCAAGAAATTGGTTTAATCGGTATGCGTGGTAGTCGAAGCTTAGACTGGTCTCGGAGAAGATTTGGGATTGCTTAAACCTGCTTTACCAATCCATGCCGGCATTCCAGAGCAACATCCTTGTGTTTTGCCCTGAGGTGTGTATTGACCTCGTTGGGGAGGGTTGCAAATCCGCATAACTCGCATGCCAGAAGTTGATATTCTGGAAGAATAACAAATGGGTGAATTGGGTTGGATGATTGAGTTTGCTTAATAGAGCCCATTGCCTCCACCGGAAAGAAACTTGACATATGGCGATTGGTCATATGCTCCCTATATCTCGATCTCTATAAACCATCTAAAAGGATATTGCTAGTCAATATGCGTCCGTTGATCGCGCGTATTCGCGTCCGCTCAACGACAACGCGTCATGTTATTAATTTAATTATTGACCCTGGTTTAAATCAAGTCTACCCCTGCGTAATTGAAGCCTACCCCCTGTTGAGTGGGTCTAGAAATAAAATTCTACTCCCCTGTAAAAATCAATTCTAGTCTGCGTTGTTTGGCATAAAAGAAATGAATTATAGGTAGAATTGATTTTGGCATGGTGCATTAGGTGTTCACTTTGGAGCTGCCTCTCATGCTCATTGCCGTGGTGACTGTCCCTATTCATACCACTACAATTCCGGCTCTCCCCCGATGGAAGATCAAGTAAACGGGCGGCGGCTCCTAATGGATGTTCCGCCAGATACCGCCCCCATTCTGTAAACTGAATCCACCTGTATTGCTCTGATGTTGGGTTCACTTCACGCTGCCACCGATCTCGCGTATGCTGAGCTGAGGTCACGGTTAAATGGGCAGCCTGGGTGAGCTTCTCTTTTATGAGGGCATCTAGCGGGAGGGTGGATTGTAGATATGCCGACGAAGCTCCAGGGTCCAGTCCGCCGGAGCCGCCCACTGTTGAGGCTGGCGCGTGCGAGATTTCCGATAATAGGGGCTCTGATACCGATGTGGGCTCCAATTCAGGTGCTAGAACTGGGAAGTAGCGTCTATTGCTCGATGATTTGAAAAGCGTCTGGCAAGCTATTGGTACGCGCGCGACTCCTTCCTTCAGCCAGGCTTCAAGGATGCCGTTCTCGTAACGCTGGCCACGACGGTGGGATTTTCGACCATGGACGAGACGAAGATGCTCTCGCATATGCGTTTCAGAACGGCATACATATGGTCGCTTCTGACCCTCACAACAGAGGCATAGGATGTTATCGAGATGAACGGGGAGGTGAGGGATTGCTGGGTCTTGCGAGCTGGATTGTAGATTCCGGATAACGTTGCGGTCACAGATGGGAGATAGGTCCCTAAAGGATTCCTCGTACTTCTTGAGCTCTTGTTTCGAAAGGGCCAGCTCCCTGTGAAACGTACGGATATGACTGCGGATGGAAGTTGCGAATACGGATTTGCACGACTTGCATATAAGTATGCGAAGGGCGGAATGGAAGTATATGAGGTCCAGTGACTCCATCATATCCTGTCTTCGTTTAACGTATAGTTTTCAGTGCGTGAAGTTTTGAGTCGGGGTCTTTTCGATGATGGCTTATAACCTATCACGCGACGCGAATACGCGTTTGACTCGTGTGATTTAGAGTTTTATTCCCTACGTGTGAGGTTCGTGTGGTAATCTATTTCACCAGACCTTACCCGTTATTCTCGTTTTTGTATTAGTCTCCACTTAGCTGTATTCACTTTACGATTTTTGATTGGGGGAAAGAGTAATCCCTGCAAGCGATAAACTCTTAGAACATCGGCTGGGTAGACTGCAAAAAGAATACAGGAATAGGGCTTGAGGCTCTCTTCCATGTATGCAGTGTGACATTGAGAGACTTGCAGGGTTCCTTATCCTGAGCTTGGCAATTATCACGGTAATATTGGACATTCTAGTCCTGCCACATTGTGGAAAGCCGATAGTACATTTCGAGAAGCTCCGGTTGCAGCCGAGATGGTAGAGCCTTATTGATAGCATAAGCTGTTAACAGCATTCGAGGGTGATGGCCAGCTCCTGCCGCGAACATCCGTATCGGATCGTCTGCGCTGGTTGGGTAGTAATAGTTTCTTTTTTCCACGAGCTTGCTGATATACCGCTTCGAAATTGCCAGGGATGCTTGTCTATATAAGAAGAGGGTCCATGGTGTGACGAGATCTCGAGTCAAGTATTTGAGAATGCCCGAAGCCTGAGCCGAGCTTAAATGCTTTTGCCTCCCGGAGGGATCTTGAAAGAGAAACTCATGACATTTGTAATGAGGCATCTTCAAGGCCGTTGACAAGAAATCAATCGTGGGCCGGATCATAGCGAGATACGTCAATAAGCTTAGACTGAGATTTGCCGGAAGATATCGAACAATGTAAAAAGAATGGTTGTTCGATGCTCTTGCCTGTTGTAACTTATCACGATTATCATCCTTCGCCCGTAGAAAAAGACATTGCGCATAGTAAGCTCGGTATTGACGCAACGAATGCTAGTTACTTCACTGCCACGGCCTGGCAACCCGCCTGATATCTGTAACGCAGCGAAAGCCGCTTTGTTGAGATCGAGGCCAAGATTCAAGTATGCTAGACATGTGTCAGGACACCAATAAGATGCAGTTGCAAAGGGTTTGCCACGGAACTGAGACGTGCTAAGCTTGTTTATCAGCATCTCCCGTGCATCTGATAGCTTGTTCTCAGGCTTTTGTAAGAAAGACCAGCCGGCCTTTCGACAATTCAGATCATCCCTGACGACATCAACATTGAAATTCGGCTTTAAGCCCAGCATCATTTCTTCGACCTGCTCCTCGACCAGTGCTATGGCCTTATGGTAAGTTTTGCAGAAGTCGGAGAGTTTTACTTCTTTGTCATTGCCCACCACAAACGACCGGCCGTCAGGAGCCCAGGAGAGGTTACCGGGCATGCCCTCCTGTCTCACAATAGACTTGGCAAACGCCTTCAGTTCAATGAGTTCTCCGAAAGGTGTGTAGCAGCCTCGTACAAGATATCTTTGACGGATTGCTTCGAGCCGCTCTGGTTGGGAGTGGTATTGATCTCGGGATGGCCAGTGGTACGCAAGGGTAGTGTAGCTATATAGAGGAAGAGCATACTCCAAAAAGAGTACACGTCCAACCCACATAAGTGCCGCTAGCCCGCCCGTAGAGTTGTGAGCAGGGTGATAAGACATGGACCGTCTTTGAATCCCCATAACAGCAGTATAATATATAATAACAGAAGACGACATGTCTCCAGCGGGGTCCTGATGTGTCCAGAACATCATTGAGAGCTGGAACAAAGCTTCTGATAACTCCAGCCAAGGTGTGGATGGTAAGAGGAATTCGGACTGAGACTGTGAGCTATCATCTATTCCAATGCTCGCGTCTTCTTCAAAATCTGTCTCCCCATCGCTCTCATCACTGCTTGCATGACTTAATCCATCGTCCTCAATAGGTTGCCTGCGAGAGTGGCCTTGCTCACGACTCGGAAGTTGACTCGCAAGAAATAAGATGTAATGCATCATCTTTTCTTCTTTCAGTCCCAGCTTGAAATTGTAGAGCTCTTGACGCTGTCGTTCCTTGAATCCCAAGACCCGAAAGACGAAACATATCAATCGCTTCCAGACGGACATATATCTTTTTAAGCACAACACAGCTCGGAACGGATGTGGCCAAAAGTCATTTCTCGAATACGTATTGAGCCAGCAGCGAGATGTGTATGACGTGCGGGCCATTGTAGCCATCACACGATTAAACATGATATCAACACCCTGTAGTAAGATGCGTAGCTGAGCTTCGGCCTCAGCAGAGCTTTCGACGGAACTTCCCTTCCATTTGCCAAGCAGATAATCTTGGCCTTGGATGAAGTCGGGCTGTTGTGCTGTTGTGCTGATAACTTCGAGTGATCGATTACGGAATAGGTCAGGCCAGCGAGTATGTCGGAGCCATGGTGTCGTCTCGTTGGGGTTTATGACTCCGGCACGGCTATGGGGACTGCTCCCCATGTGTAATTCTGGCGTTTCCATCCAGTTTTGCAACTTAAGACTTAGTCTTCATTCACTGCAAGTTGCCTTTGAAGAACATTGAGGGCTATTCTCTCTGTAAAGTTTGGACCTGTCCTAAAATGGCGCGTCAAAGACGCGCTGTTCGCGTGGAATTCCGTAATCAAACTTTAATTATATTACATATATTAGTAGTAGTAGTAGTATTTATTACGCCCGGGAGAACGGACCTCATAGGGCCTGTGGCTACGCTAAGCTATTCACGTATTCCCCGCTTTACGTCCATTCTACACAAAAGAAAGCCCTACTGCTCTTCCTGTTCTTACTTTTCTAGCCCCGCTTGCTTGACTCTGCTTGACAGACCTGCTTGAAGGCCAACCAATACCATCTCCAAGTGTTCAGCATCCTATCTTCAGCAGCTGAAGCATGGTCTGTCAACTTGAGGCTGTTTGTTGTTAGTAATCAGCTGTGATGTTAATATTAGTAGTCATTTGTTTTCTCCTTCTCAAACTCCTTCCTGGCTCAATCTTCCTGTCGCCATCGCAAATTTGACTGTCGCTCGCACCGCCTCCAGGTTAGGTCTCCACTTTGCTCCGTCTGACGCCGACTTTCCACCTAGAAAGAAGGAAAGGTTGCCCATCATGTTTTGTCCTACTCGACGCATGGCTTCACGCTCTGCTTCCCATCTTGTGCATCGGAATAGAAAATGCTCCATTGTCTCTGGTCCACATCCACATTCACACATGTCCGACTCTGCGGCCCCGATCTTGTTGAGGTAGCTGTTGATCTTCGCCATTCCC
>LBNR01000067.1:4594-28952 GCA_001262555.1 Fusarium nygamai | reverse complement strand
CTTCCAACATCTGCGATTTTCCAGCCTTGTCGGCCAGCTCGCTCTCACCCCCGGCTCCGCCGTGAAGCGGTGCTACAACTGCATCAGCCCTTTCCCCGAACGCCTGCGACTTTTCCTGTAGCCGTTCCTGCAGGTTCGCGGTCCGCTTCATGGTTCTCGAGGTCTGACGCGTCGCTGCGACAGAGCCTCCACCTTGTACCAGGATCACGTCACCAGTCACGTCCATTTTGCATCAAAGACGCTCACGGCCGCGCCGGCTCCTACGCTCCGCTAAAATATTATTAAGAAGATTGTAAAGATTGAAAAGATTGTAAAGATTCTCTGATCTGCGACGGTATCCCCCTAATGCTAGGTGCAGTTGGCACGTGCATTAAAAATACGGGGCAAAAGTATTAGTAGGGGTTCTGTGGACGCGTCTCATGGGACTACACGGATTGGGCGCTACCCTGAACCACTGCCATTATCGCCAGTTTCAACCGATGGTCAACGTTGAAAGCATCCCGGTGGAATTGAATCAATCAATGCGAGTGTCAGATGGAATTGATTGAATTGATGCACGTGACTTCAACTTCCATAAAATTGACAGGATTGAGTTGATGGTTGAATTGATCGCCAGCCTGTGGTAACTCGTCTACCCCCAGAACCGGCGTCGGCGTCCTTGGCTTCACGTTCTGACAATAAAGCAGGTTGTTTCGGAAGAGTCTGCATGAGTCCGGCTGGGAAATAGTTTCTAGATATAGTCGATTAGGACAAGTCTTGAAGGTCACTGGGTACAAAAACCATTAGTTATTTCTACGGCCTTAGTTGCCCTCGGCATGATGCATAGGGAGCAGGAGAACGGAAGGAATAGGAAGGTTTGATGATATTGGACGTTCGGTTGGTAGCGCCAAGGATGTAGGCGATGTGAATAACATTTAAGGCTCAAGTAAGGAAGGTATGACCGATAGAGTGAACGGTATGTGTCGATATGAGAAAAGTGCCCCTCGAGGCGACATCCTTCTTGGAGCTTTGCACGGGATCCACACCTTCGAAATGGATAGATGTGAAAGTCTGTGACCTCTTAGGCTTGTTATAGGGCCTCAAGATTTAGGATATATAGCGATGGATATAATTACTATGCTGTAGATTACAGCGCCAGTGATGCTGCCAATAGGTAGGATGCCGCGGCCTTACTAAGATTCGGCCTGTTCAACCTTCGTGCAGGCATCAGGGCATTCCTGAAAAGGTGTCGGTTTCAGAATCGCCCACATGTGAAGGTTCCCACTGACTGAAATGGAAGTATGTTTTGGTGCGTGAAGCCTCGGGTTATAAAGGCCTGCAGTGCCGCGCCCCTCTGGTCTCGCTAAAAGGGCATAAGATTAGTATATGAACCATTAATATTAAGTATGTTAGAGCACTTACGCTCGAAAGCTTTCTCTTGTTGGCATACGAAGTGCAATCCCGCAGTCTGCAATCCACTCTACATACAGTTGCTCAAATTTATCAGCGTCAAGATCTGTCGTTTCGTCATCGTGTCGACGGCGTTTGAGGGGATTCGTGTTCTGAGACATCCGTGAGAAGGCTTCCTCAAGGTGATTCCGTGTTTTAGCAGCCCTTTCTTCATTAGGCGTTAATATATCGAGAGTAGTGTGAGATTTAAGGTGCTTGTAGATGTGTGCCGTGCCTCCATTTGCGAGATATTCGGCAGGCTTCCCTTTACAGTACTTGCAACGCCATATAATCTGACCTTCCGTATTACGGACGATCTGATTCCTTCCGAAAGGCGTATGATCCCATACCTTCGACGTACGCTTCTTCTTCTTAAATTGAGAGGCTAACAACGGCGAAATAGATGTCTCTCCGACATCAGAATCTCCGTTGTCGCTGATAACCGACGAATCAGGGGCTAGGGAAGTCTGGGATGATGTAGCCGTGGAGGAAACGCTAATGCCTGGGCGCTGAGAAGTCATTATTTCGTACAATAAGACTTGTTGATGAAGTAGGGAAAGATTCAGGAGCTGACACGCTTCGTGTAAGGGGCACAGGCCTTATTCGTCCAGAAGTGTTCTTGGAAACCAACAAATTGATTATATTAAAGAAAAGAAGAACTGAAAGCTCTCGGAGAGCTGGCGAGCTTGTTACATACTCAAACACTTAGGAGTTTGTAGCGAGGCCTTTATTTGGTGGTGTTATTACTATCGGCATCAGCCGAGTGCAGATCAACGTCCTAACCAGGTTACACTTCATTAGTAAAAAGTTCTGTAAATTGGGATCTTCATAATGCTTCATATATGGGGAGAGACCTCATATTGATCTAATTACATAGTATTTGCACTATATTTGATATCATATTTATACGATATTTGAACGACCATGCACTGTACTACACGGTTTCCGGTGTTGCTTGCACTGCACGGTATTTTTATACCGTGCAGGCAATACGATATTGAATATGATATCGTCTTATTTACGGTCACACTATTTACTTAACTGACCTATACTAGCTTGCCCCCATCATATTACCCAATTAAATACTTTTTAGCATATATAATGTTTCTATCTATGAAATAAACCTCTGATAAAGATTGTAGATAGAGTGGATAACGTATGATAAATAAAGTACGCATTCTTATGTGTATGTGATACGCGCGCAGACGGTCGATCGAAATGGCATAAACAAGTTGCCATGGTATGGATTACATGGGAATAAACCGGAGATAGACAGTCACTTGAGAAGTGGACAGGGGTAGGCGACAATCAGGGGTACACGACAATTAGGAATAGAAGAGTAGGGCTCAGGTTGATTGATGTAAGTGTATAAGTAATACATCAATCAATCAACCGGTGGATTTCGGTGTAGTTGATCGGAACCTTGTCATCATCCCTTTAATCTCAGCCATCTTCATCCCCTTCAGCACGACTTCGGCCTCTCTTATATACACTTTTATGGCGTTATGGGGTTACTGTTCAGGGTTCTTTTAGGTGCTCTCGCTACTTAAGCTTCTCCCAGCCTCTCAAATATCATCACAAGGTTAACATATCTTAATATGCACTGGAAAAACATGCAAGCCTCAGGATTACGCACGATACTTCGGTAAGTCGAGCTACGCTGTTTAGTAGTTTCCTTGATACTGACTTTGAGCTCTTGGCTAATCCTCCAAGTGGACTACTAATAGAGAAGCTCGGGGCTCAACTGCTAGGATGCTTCTACTTGGCCATCATCTTGTTGGCGGGCATTTCCTTCGTAATAGCTCGAACGTTACTGCTTGGGAAATTGTTCTCTTACCTTGAGAAGATGTGAATGTTTTGGTATTGGAGTTGGACATGCCGTCACGAAGCCATAATAGCGCCTTGAAATCCTCTTCGGCATACCATCCAGGACCACCTAGTGGGCACCCCCACCTAATGGACCACCAAAATTTCAATCTTCCCATACAAACTCCGAATTTTCAAGTACATCGCATTCAGCCAAGAACGTAGATACTCGCAAACCTATACCAATGTTGTATAGCAGTTTTCGTGACATTTTCATATCGGCTTGACTTTTCCCCGTTCCGCCTTGTGGCCTAGTTCTCTAGCACTTTGAATTCTTTCGCATTTCTCCTCATCTACCCCACGCGACTCCATCCACTTGAGCCGAATTTCCACCTAATTTTCTTGTCGGAACTCCTTTCGCAATAGTTCGCCGTGTTTATACCGAAGATGACGTAGCTGAGGCTATACTCGATATTACTGATAGAGGCCTGTTACAGACGGGGGCGGCCCAGAAACGTGGAGTACCTCGGTCGACCCTTTCTGGGCGACTTTCCGGTCAAGCGAGCAGGAATGAACGGATCCAGGCCCACCAGCGTATTTCAAAGAGCCAGGAGGAGACACTCCTTCGTTGGGTGTTGCGACAAGAGTCCCTGGGCTATGCTCTATCGCACAGCCAGCTCCGCGCCTGTGTCGAGGCCATCCTCAAACAACAAGGCGATAACAAGCCTCTGGGTAAGCACTGGACTACGAGATTCGTCAAACGTCACCTAGAACTATCTACCAAGCTTGGAAAACGTCAGGAAGCCGCCAGATTTGACGGATTTACTCCGAAGGCGGTCAACTGGTAGTTCGATATCCGGGAGGATGAGTACGGCTGGATCAAGCCTGAGAACACGGTTAACGTGGACGAGGGCGGTATAATGGTGGGTTTCGGTAAGTCTTCTACAAATGCTCTATGGGTTTTTATAGGGCATAGCTAATTGATTGTCCATGAGGCCTGGACAGCCTCGTAATCGGGAGCTCTGACCCGAAGAAGAAGGCGATGTTGAAAGGCGTTCAGTCGCGCACGTGGACCTCGTTTATTGAGGCTGTTACTGCAACTGGCCGCTCTTTAAAACCGGGAATTATTTTTAAAGGGAAAGAGCTGCAGAAACAGTGGTTTCTGAACGAATTCGAATTGATAGCGGACTGGCACTACATCACATCCCCGAACGGCTGGACAGACAACCACATAGCTCTCGAGTGGTTGAAAGACGTCTATCTACCCCAAACGGAGCCTCGTGATGCGTCGGATGCGAGACTCATTATCCTTGACGGTCACGGGAGCCATGCGCAGGTAAGCATTTTGGTGTTTTCGCCGCAGAGTTACTCGCTATAGGGCCATTAACAACGCCGGTTGGCAAAGTCAACTTTATTCGGGCATACGCGAAAGCGAGGGAGGTGGGCATGAGGAAAGAGATTATTTTATCCGGCTGGAGGCTTACTGGAAATTGGCCAATAAATCGTTACAAAGCTCTAGCACATCCTGAAATTCAACCGGACAAAGAAAAACTGCTGGAAGAGTTCAAGACGCTGAGCCCTCCTCAACTGCACTCAGATGATACGCCGAAAACGAGCCGGCAGGTGAGGGAAATGGCCAAACACCGAAGTCGTCCGACCAGGCAGAAGTACAGTAAGATCGCAAAGGGGCTGGGAGCTTTAGAGATGAAGGTTGCCGTTCAGAATGCGCGGATTACTGGCCTCGAGGAGCAGATGGCTCAGCTGCGGCGAGGGAAGAAAAGAAAGGCGGTACCGAACCCGAACCGACAATTCATGGCTCTAGCGGAGGCTCTAGCGACTGGAGAAGCTCTTCCTGACTCAAAGGGGGCAGAAATAGAGGTGGATATGGATGAGGAGGTCGAGTCGGTGATTGAGGTGGGTGTCGGGTTAGAGGACGAACGTGACGACTCTACGGTCGTAACAAAGCACTGCCAGCGCACACGAAGCGGTCGGGAGGTCAAAAAACCACGCAGAGAGTAAAATTCAAATAACTTTATAAAAACTCTCTTTAAAGCCTCGTTTATTAATTGAAAATCGGGCCTGTTTTTGCGGATATCAATATTTGGATTTTGTATGGGAAGATTGAAATTTTGGTGGTCCATTAGGTGGGGGTGCCCACTAGGTGGTCCTGGATGGCAATTGACGACGGTCTGGGTAAAAGAATTAAATCTAGATGCCTCCTGACGTTTTCCTAACTTTTTTTATAGGTGGATACCGTTTTATGAGCCTGGCTAGCCAGTGTACGCCGGTATGCCTCTCCCTACACTGTTGTCGTAGGAGGGCAGTGACGGTAACGCGAACTTGACTGTGAGCAGGAGCACAGCCCAAGGCCTCTTGTCGAAGTATCCAGGTGACTAATCTGGACTCATCAGATGTGGATAGCAGCTGGGCGGGCTGGGTGACCTCGGAATTTGACGGTAGATCACTTAATCGGTTTAAAAGAGTCGTGTGGGGCATGCCGTGCTTCTGGGCGGAGTGGTTCTGTGAAAGTCCGTTATCTGTGAGATCTAACATTGCCTCGACAACATTATCTTGTGTATAAGATCCTCGATGTATTTCAAGACGACTGGAGAGGCCTTGTGTAGATAAAAGATTTCATCAAGGTTGGAGGAGGCCAAGCCATGGAGAGCCATTTGCAGGAATTTTACATTGATTGTGTGCGACTAAGCCACTTACGTAAACTAAAAACCAATGTGAAGTTGTCGAGCATCATAGAACTTCCAACAAAATAGTCCTTTTCCCGAGCAGATAGCTTGAAGCTAGACCAAGAACCGTGTTGAAAAAGTGATTTTGTTTGGGGAAATACTTTTTTGCTTATCGGTGGGTACTGCATAGGTACAAAGTTTAACGCCAAGGCGTCGGGAAATACGTGCACCCACCCAATTGTAGTGAGCTAATGAGACAGGCATTGAGTAAATGTTGTAATGTGTGTAACCTGTTTTGGCTTGACTTAACAATGAGAATTGGCGGGATTACCAGGTTCCAAGAATGCAATCCACGCAATAACCAGATATTCTCTTCCCAACACTTCCAAAATACAATTACTGATCAATCTCTCCACCAGGAACAGTTAGCATGGTTAGGCATGTGCCCAGGGTCTTCCCCTCGGCTAGCCCTTTGGCCGCTCCGATTCGACTGGCAAGCTCCGAGTTCTGCACCCGCGATCTGTACGCCACTACCATTGGACCGTGAGATTGAGCTTGGACCTTGGACAATAGAATCGTGAGTTACACGTGAATGCCGGTTTTTCCATCCTCTGTAACGGCCCATCTTGCGTAGTGGCTGACTGCAGATCGAGTGTTCGTCGCATCCTCTGTCTCTCTTTGGACTAGCTAAAGCACGACTCCTCTATATAAGCTGACACTTTCCCAGCCTCCATTGAGAGCCTCTAGAGGCAAGAAATCCACTGTCGCTATCCTATCACGGCTAGTCCCATAAGGCATATGCTGTATATAGTACCTCAGACTGATCACCAAACGGCCAACTGATATTGCAAAACTATCCTCATCTCGATCCAAGATGAAGTCCTTCTTCCTTCTCGCCACTGCTCTCCTGTCCTCCTCTGTACTGGCACAGACCACTGCCCAGAGTGGCGAAGAGAGTGGTGGGCAGGGCGGCTCTGTTCTCCCCCAGTGCGCAGTAAGTTGACTTACCATCACTAGAGCTTTGAGTCTAACCTGACATCCAACGCAGCAACCATGCGCTCTGAAGGCCATCCAAGACAGCAAGTGTGGCTCTGAGGACCCTGTTTGCGTCTGCAAAACCCCAGGATTTGCACAATCGTATGTCGGCTGCGTCGACACCAGCTGCAGCGCATCTGATGCCGCTGGTACGTCTATCTATCCTTATGCTCAACCATGATCTAATATTAACAAAGCTGCGATCTCTGCCGGCCTCCGCCTTTGCGAGGCTGCCGGTGGATCTATTGGGTCTGCCTCCGGACTGCCCAGTGCCACGGCCGTCGAGTCGGGCTCTGTGGCATCGGCTACTGCACCCGTTGTTCCTCCACCTGTTGTAAGCTTATCTCTTTCTCCATAAGATGATCGTGTACTAATTGCATATCAAGGTACCCAATCAGACTCCTGTCGCGACACCAACCGCACCTACGCCTGTGCCTCCGGCGCCCGTTCCAACTGCTGGTGCGAACTCGATTAGTGGCGGATTTGCATCTATCGGACTGGCTTGGGGTTGCATGATGTTCTTATTCTTTGTGATGTAAGCAAGATGGACCGCCGGACAAGTTTGTCTTGGTGCCAAGATGGTCAAGATGGTAAAAGTTTCGTCGGATAATATACAAGCAAGATGAATCGTTCTATAGGTATATACGCACAATGGTGATCCTTATGACTATTAGGAGGCTTGTCATTATTGATTTTGCTACTAGAGTTGATCGAGGCCCAGAACTGCTTTTGCCATCAAACGAAGACAATTTGATGATACCATAAATACCATGAGATGGTCGCACGAAAGGGTCGGATCGAAACCACCTGGGGTCTTGAGGAGATTGTCAAGGCTATTGGCATGGCTTGCAGTAGTCCAAACTCTAGTCCTCCACCCCGCCATTCACTTTAGCCCTGAGGCCCACGACAGATGTGTCCAAGTATGACTGGCGGTTTATTCCTGTGGCACTCAATATGAGCCCTGATCAAACCCGAAACGAATAAGGTTTAGATAACCGGTGGCTACTAAGAGCGGGTGTCCCTTTCCACTACCGTCAACGTCGCCGTGAACCTACACAGAGATATTTATAGATTCCCCCGCATAACAACTGTCCTTTTTACAATCTCCCCAGAGTTCCTAGTAGCTTAGTTCTCGTAAAGCTTATTGCTGCTTTAGAGAATGACCAATGCGCGACGAAGTCGACGTCATTAATGCATGTTGAGTTCCTGGAGCTGAATATCTAGTGAGATTCTCTGGGGCTGGTCCTCGGCATTCCTGCCAAACTTCGTCTATTTCTTTGGCCATCACTAAGATCTCAATTCTGATGAAGGATCATGTCGATCTTGATCCCTGGCCCAGGTACCAGGTCCAGGGACGAAGACTGATCAACATTACTTTGAGATCCCGAGTTCCACCAATAAAGTCCATGCCGAGGATCCGGTAGCTTCAATAAGTGACGTACCGCCTCCTCTTACGTGGCAAGGCGGCTCAATGTGATATCATTCACAAAGGCAACAGCTAGCTTGGAGTTAGTGCAAGCCATGCTCATTGCCGTGAGGGTCTTTCCACTGGAGCCTAGCTGGGCCGGGAGGCTCTCGAGCGTTTGATTGCCACTCTTGTCATAGTGGTTAGAAGAAATTCCTCTCCAAAACTTACCTAGGCTGCGTTTAAGCTAACCTTGATGGAGTTCATACGGTCTTACGATACTCCATCTCGTTCACAGATCTGACAAAGTTATTGTGGAGTTAAGAGTCTTACGGAGGATCAATTCGCCTCTTTTGGATGGCTAGAGTTGGCGAAGTACTATATACAATCCTCCTCTGCGCCATTGGCCAACTCCATTTTCCCCAATCTATCGAGCTTAAGGAGTGTAAGAAACGAAAGCAGTTACAGCCAATGTGTAAAGTGTCCAGTGTAGACACAGGGTTTTCGTTAATGTGAACAAGCTATTACTCCCTGATGGCCTTGTAGCATCCCTTGCCACCCTTAGCGCCCTTGTAGATGTTGATGCTAATGGTTACAGGCGCATTGAAGTCAATTTCACCACTGCACATTTGGAACTGGGCTTACTGTAAGCGATAGGCAGGAAAACTGAGCACAAATTGCTTACACCGCTGTTGTTGTTGTTGCAGCATATGACCTTAGCATTGCAAATCTCGGAGTCAGTGCATGATTGAACTACAAAGCGTCAGGTAAGTTGCATGGTCAAGGCGCAAAAGTTACTTACCGCCATCGGCGCTAGTAGTGCAGCAGTACTGAGTTCCTAAAGAACAGGCATTTCCCTTCTGGTTGGCAGGGGGAGCTGGGCAGTCCTTGCTGCCGACGTCCCTTTTGGCTATTTCTAAGCACACATCAGCTTAGAGACGTTGTTAGATGCACCAAAAACAGCTTAAAACGGAGAGCCGGCATTCTGGGCCAGGGAATGTCACTCAAAGCCGGGCCTCTAGGCTCAATGTCTCGAGTCTCAGCCTCTGCAGCCGGTTCGGCGACAGGCGATGTCATAGTGCCTCGCAACAGGGCAAGACCGTAGAAGAGAGTGGAAAGTTACATGGTTACAGGGTGTACCTTGAGGGCAGGGCGAGCAGCTGAAGATGGGGTGTAGTAAACAGAGAGTGTGTGCTTGAGTAACGAGTGGAGTGGCGAGATGTAGAGTGACCGAAATGGTTGAAAAGTTGAAAGGTGGGTAGGGCGAGCGAGACAGACTGATACTTGTGCAGAGTCTTCTACAGTACTTTGCTGATCAATGGCATCCCGTCCAGGAAATGTCTGAGCTGAAAAGGTCAATTCGCACCTGTTGCATCGCTGTGCATCTCCCACCGTTAGTTATGACTAGATATGACATAAAGTGTAGTCTGTGCTAAGGTTTGTATCTCGTGCTGAATCGGCGGAAGTCGGTGGCTGGGTCAATGCGCATGCAAGGTGATCCGGGTATACGGTAATAACCATTGATCAGCCAGCCATGGGGCCATTGAACATGCTGTGGTCAGTGGGCTTTCCGTTTCGTGATAGAACTATTGAATGTAGCTGTAGCTTGTCTTGTTGTCTTTGTCTAGGACCGTTTTCAAGGCCTATTGTTACACGTGATACGAAGTGATTGCTCCTTGCTGGTTTCGAAGTTCTTGACTATCGGTCTGGCTATGATTGGAGGTTCACTGTCCTTTATCTACCATCCACAACCCCTCTTTCGGCAAGCAAAATAAAAAAAGCTTCACCAAAACTCATCAACTTCACTTACACAAATATTGGCCAAAATAAATAGCTACTTGGAGGACAATGCCTTTTCTGATCATAGAAATGATTGGAGTTAACGATTGTAGCCCTCTAAGGCTGTGCGGGGTATGCGATGTATGCATACCGTGCTATGGAAACAGTGTTAATTCAATCATCAATTTCCTCACCGCTCTTTGCCTTGTTTTTTGGCATTTTTCTGCGACAACGACAAAAAAATGCCTGGATCGAGACTTCGATGGAAATATACAGAGGACGACATGACAGAGGCCATATTAGATGTTACTGACAATGGCTTTTCACCCCCTCAAGCCGCTCATAGACGGGAGTGCCCCGAAGGACTCCAATCGACAGACTTCACGGCCGCGGGGCCGTGAAAGAGCAGATCCACCCTCATCGACGGCTGTCCAAGAGACAAGAGGATTGGCTGGCTTTCTGGATTCTCCGTCAGGAGTCCTTAGGCTATGCTCCGTCCCATAGTCAAATCCGCACTTGCGGCATGGGTCTGCTGAGACAGCAGGGCGAACATCCCGACTTAGGACGGAACTGGGTGATCAAATTTATCAATCGCCGCGCAGACCTAAAGACTAAGATAGGTAGACGTCAAGAAGCCAAGAGGTTCGACTCTTTCACACCTAGAGCGGTTCATTGGTACTTTGATATCCGGGAGGGCCAATATGGTTGGATTAAGCCTGAAAACACCGTCAACGTTGATGAGGGGGGTATTATGACTGGTTTCGGCAAGCATTCACCTCTATTCCTTGTCAATTCTTGATTTTTGGCCGACTAATCCTCTTCATTCAGGACTAGATAGCTTGGTTGTTGGAAGCGCGGACCCGAAGCGCAAGGCCTTTCTCAAGGGACCACAAACTCGGAATTGGACTTCATTCATCGAAGCTATCACTGCTAATGGCCGCGCTTTGACTCCTGGCATAATATTCAAGGGGAAACAACTCCAGAAACAGTGGTTTCTTGATGAGTTCAAGCAGATAGCAGACTGGTATTACATAACATCGCCCAACGGGTGGACTGATGACCACATAGGCATTGAATGGCTTGAAAGAGTTTATCTGCCCCAGACGACACCTACTGATGAGTCAGACGCTAGACTGATCATTTTAGATGGTCACGGAAGCCATGCAACAGTATGTTCTTCATTTTCCCCATCACAAGTTCAGTGCTAAGTGATGGAAGGATGAATGGAGGCCACGTGCGTTTTGAACAACGATTATTGCTGCTATCTACCAGCACACTGCTCTCATGGACTTCAACCACTAGACAATGGAGTATTCAACGCGTTGAAGGCTGCATATCGACGAGAGTTGGAAAAGTTCGCTCATTGACTGATTCCGCTCCAATGGACAAGGTCAACTTCATCAGAGCCTACGCCAAGGCTCGCCGAGTTGGAATGACTAAGAAGAACATACTGTCTGGCTGGAGGGTCACTGGAAACTGGCCAATTTCACGTGCGAAGGCGTTACGGCACCCTGAAATCCAACAAGATAGGCCAAACGGCAGCCCAAGAGTGACTCCTGAACCCAGACCGTATCTTGGCTCGGACGATACGCCACAGACGAGCCGTCAAATTCGTGATCTTGGGCTGAACAAAATACCAAAGACGCGGAGACGGTACAACGTGATAGCCAAGGGCTTTGAAGCTCACCAGCAGACAGTAGCTGCGCATACGCAGAGGATTGTCAGCCTAGAGGAAGAATTGGCTCGGCTGAAAAGAGGGAAGAAGAGGAAGGCAGTGCCGAGTCCTAACAAACGTTTCATGACTCTTGGAGAGACTCTAGCTGGTAAGGAGCCCATACCAGAAGGGGCGACTCGTTATACGCCTGTCGGGGTGGAATTTGTCTCTTTAAGCGAGCAAGAGTCAGAATCGGAGGCTGGTTCCGTCATCGAAGTCAGAGAGGAAAACATACCCCACCAACCACCCAGGCGGTCGCGACGGATGGTGAAAAAAACCAGAGTACAATAGATAAACCCTATTTATGATTTATGAAAGAAAAAATTCACGGATTTCTATCAATTCGGTCAAGTTCTGTGTAAGTGAAGTTGTTGATTTTTGGTGGTGGCTTTTTTATTTTGTTTGCCGAAAGAGGGGTTGTGGATGGTATTAGACAATGCTTATATGTGAGGCCCAAGACTTTGATTCGTACTCGAGCATTCGTGCCGTTACATGCGTCAAGCCATTTTGTTGTCTTATTCACTGTTGGTTCCTGAATGCTGAGGGTCGAATGTATGTATGTATATATATTTTACGTCCGGGGGCCGTCGGCCCCGAATACTCGCT
The DNA here is from genome assembly GCA_001262555.1 of Fusarium nygamai. NCBI lineage: Eukaryota > Fungi > Ascomycota > Sordariomycetes > Hypocreales > Nectriaceae > Fusarium > Fusarium nygamai. The sequence continues at coordinate 16,495 of LBNR01000067.1, read as the reverse complement.
TTTCTGGCACACTCGCTTATCATATACGTTATTATTGTTGAACAGGCACTGGGTGTCACGTGCATGCAGGGATACTTTAAGATTACAACCGAAATGGTAAAACCTCTAAGGGGCAGAATTCAACAGAACACAACATGAATATACCAATCTGGATCAATGGACCGAGTACACGTTATGTCTGACAAAAACAAGTAGGCTTGGGGCACAGACGTGTGCGTGCAGGGATACATTGGTATATACTCCGTACTTTTGTCATAATACGGTTTGCGCTCTCTTCACCAGCGGCGTGTACACGTGCGAGTTCGGTAGTTGATACTATTACCCCTGCGGGCTGTGCCGCCCTATAGGAAGCTTCCCAACCCTTTGACTATTCTTAACCCTCTCCGCCGCACTTGTATCTCATATCCTCATTCGAGCCGACGTATGCACTCGTTTACAACTGCAGGGAGTGCCTACTTCGTAGTCAAAGAATCCGCCATAATCGCGTACATCGACGACAAAACGTACCAATAGGAATACCTACTCCGGCATTATATGCACAGCGGCGCAAAATCGTAACGATGGCGAGCTAGCGACGGTAGAAATGGTTTGGAGTTGCATTATGTATGATAGCATGGTGTTATGCGGCGCTTCTAGTACGCCTCGACTGGATTTTATCCTGTTTTCGAGCCAGCTTCTGAGTAATCCAACAATCGTCCGCAGCCATATCCATGCTCTTAAACAGAACCTGCCAACACATACTATGTAATCCCGCCTGACATAACAACGAAGGCTCCGCATGCGCCTATGCACCAGGTTTGGATGATTTCCGCAAGGATAAAGAGAGGATTAATACTAAATCAGACATTAAGCATTTCGGCGGCTATCATCAAGGCATTGTTAAGGCGTCATCAAGGCGTTGATAAGTGCAGAATCTTAGGCGAGGCAGAAGCCAAACGCCGCTTTAACCAGCAACCAAAAACTATTGCAATGTATATATCGTGGACTTTGTTAGTTTGCGGCAGTCGCCAAGGCGAGTTAACACAATTGTAGAACTGACGATTTTGGATTACGGCGGCATTCGAATACATTCTTACTCAGCCGTCTCTCAGACGGAAGCATTTTTATAGGCAACTGCGGCCATGTGGGGCTAGGTATGGATTGGGGATCCTCCACAGCCGTTGGGATAATGTACTTATCAAGCGAATGGGCATAAATTGGATTACTTTCTCAATGCTTACATCCAAGAAAGTAAGAATACAAAGGTAGGTGGAGGCTGTTTGCCTAGCGTCATTGGCTTGTCAGCTCGACTGTTGCTATTGGCTTATCGACGATGTGACAGGGCTTGGCGCGGAACCGGAGGTATCAGTCCGCTCCTGGCTCTTCCCGGCCTATCTGGCCTATGCTGGCAGGATATAAAACGGTCCCTGGGAATGGTCAATCCCTTCCACATTGCAATGACAGAAGAACTCAGACAATAGCCTTCATTCAGTGAACCGAAGAACCTCGCGTAAACCTGAACTGCCAACATGTGCACCAACACCACTGCTCCGGACCAGGGATTCTCACCGGGACAGATAACATATCATTCGCTGCTCACCTTGTTTGGCGCTGAGCTCGTCATGGCTCTAACAGTCTTTTCTTCCTGGTCCGTTTCTCCATGTATACTAATCGAGTTGTTACCATGCAGTACCCACCTACCGGTAAGCAAAAAAGAATTTCCCTATACAAAATGCCCAATTTCATTTATACAGTACTTTATCAAAAGAAAAGATATTTTCATGAGAGAATACCTTTTGTCTTAGTAATTGCGTGGAATTGAATATTATAACATTGCTTCTTCCGTAATGCATACGGCATGGTTGCACGGCACTAATATAAAATGTCTCAAAATGTCCCCCTTGTGAACCAGTCTCCCCGAAGCTTCATCTAGAATTTTGTATTTCTCATCTTTCCTTCATCGCCTCAAGCATGCCTCAATTATCTTATACGGAGGAGGATGTTATCCAGGCTATGCTGGATATCACAGATAATGGCCTCTCCCAGAACTAGGCCGCCTAGAAGAATAGCGTGCCTTAAACCACTCTCTCTGATAGGTTAAGAGGCTTACCATTAAGATCCGAGATTACCTAACCTGCTCAACTTTTATCCAAGTCGTAGGAGTCTAGATTAGTTACCTGGATACTTCGACAAGAGGCCTTAAGCTATGCTCCTTCCTATAGTCAAGTTCACGCCACCATCGCTGCCCTCTTCAGACAGCAAGGCCAGGAAAGGCATATCGGTATATACTAGCTAGCCAGGTTCATTAAACGCCATTCCGATATCAAGATAAAGGTAGGAAAATGCCAGGAAGCTACAAGGTTTAATTCTTTTACCCTAATAGCTATTAATTAGTACTTTAATATCTAGGAGAGTAAATATAACTAGATTAAGTAGGAGAATATAGTTAATATTAATAAGGGCAGTATTATAACGCACATGATAAGCGAGTGGACCAGACAAGCGGGTGGACCAAAAATCCCTCACCCTACAACATTTCTATTTAATCAATTGATTCTCAACCATCAATCATGTCTCAATCAAATAAAGAGGCAAATATCATTCTTGCACTTCAGGCCTATCAAAACAACCCAGAATTAGGTCTCCATCGTGCAGCTGAGATCTACCAGGCCTCCTATGGCTCACTCTGGCGCCGAACCCATGGCATTTCTTCCCGATATGATATTATACCTAAGTCAAGGAAGCTATCTGATCTAGAGGAGCAAGCTATTATTCGGTTTATCCTCGACCTAGATTCGCGAGGATTTCCCCCGCGACTGCGTGGTATTGAAGAAATGGCTAACCGATTGCTCGCCGACCGCGACGCATCACCTGTCGGCAAGCGCTGGGCTTCTAACTTCGTCAAGCGACACAAAGAGCTCAAGATGCGTTTCTTTCGTAAATACGGCTACCAGAGAGCCAAATGCGAAGATCCAACCGTTATTCGCAATTGGTTTAGGCTTGTAGAGAACATAATTGCCAAGTATGGCATCCGATTAGAGGATATCTATAACTTTGACGAGACTGGCTTTATGATAGGCATGATTGCAAGCGGAATGGTTGTTACAGGCGCAGAAAGGCGTGGACGACCGAAATCAGTGCAGCCTGGAAACCGGGAATGGGTTACAGTCATTCAGGCCATCAATGCGGAAGGCTGGGCGATCCAGCCGTTCATCGTGGTTGCGGGCCAATATCACCTTGCCAATTGGTACCGAGAAAGCAACCTTCCGGGCGATTGGGCTATTGCGACGACCCAAAATGGCTGGACCGATAACGAGACCGGTCTCGAGTGGCTAAAGCACTTTGACCGGTGCACAGCCAAGCGTTCGAATAGTCGCTATCGTCTTCTGATCCTCGATGGGCACGAAAGTCACCCCTCACTCGGCTTTGAGGAATATTGCAAGGAGAACAAGATCATCACGCTTTGTATGCCGCCTCATTCATCTCATCTGCTTCAGCCACTTGACGTCGGGTGCTTTGGGCTACTTAAGAAGGCTTATGGTCGAGAAATAGAGCGTCTGATTAGATGCTCTATAACCTACGTTTCGAAGACCGAGTTCTTCCTGGCCTTTTACGCTGCATTTCAAGCTACAATGACGGAGGTAAATATTAAGGCAGGTTTTAGAGGAGCCGGGCTTGTTCCTCTTGATCCAGAAAGTGTAGTCTCAAAGCTTGATGTGCAGGCGCGGACTCCAACGCCTTTCGAGGAGGAGGCTAGCCACCCTAACCCTTGGGTTTCAAAGACCCCAAAGACCGTCCTCGAGGCTGAATCTCAGTCTAAATACCTTGAAAGACGAATCAGAAGGCATCAAAGTAGCTCCCCAGAGTCTATTCTAGATGCACTAAAGTCTCTTTCTAAAGGAACGAAGGCGGTTATGCATGAGATGGCGTTGATGAGGTCTGAGATCCAAGACCTTCGACGGGCAAATGAGACACTAAGCCGGCGGCGGAGGGCAAAAAGGACCCGCCTACAGAAAAGAGGGACGATGACTCTAGAGGAAGGTAGGGACGCAGTTGGCCAGAAGGAGGTTAATGCGCAGGCGGTGGCCGAATTGTCGAGAAGTGGTAGTCAAGGAGGGTCGGCACGAGTAAAGGAAAGGCGTTGTAGAACATGCGGCAAGACAGGTCATAATACAAGAACCTGCCAGATAGTTTTCGTTATGTCTGGGGAAGAGTATAGCGATTAGTTTTAATTGATTGGATGATTTGTTGTGTTTTTATGGTGATTTTTATCTCAAGGGTTGAGATTTTTGGTCCACCCGCTTGTCTGGTCCACTTGCTTATCATGTACGTTAGCTGGTTTTAGTAAGTATTAACCACTTTTACTATAAACCTTACTAATCTACTAAAAAACTAGGCTTAGATTCCTTGGCTATTAGTAGTAGTAATCCTAGGAGGAAGGCCTTCCTTAAGGGCTTATAGTCTTGTACTTAGACTACCTTTATTAAAGTTATTACTGCAGATAGCTATCTTCTAAAGCCTAGGATTATCTTTAAAGATAAAGAGTTTTAGTAGCAGTGGTCTATAGACAAGTTTAGAAAAATCGCTGATTAGTATTATATTACATTTAATAACAGCTAGATAAACCATTATATTATAATCAATTGGCTTAAGGAGGTCTATCTGCCTTAAATGCAACCAGAAGATGAGTCTAATATAAGGCTTATTATATTAGATGGCTATGGGAGCTATATATCTGTGGGTGTCTACTTATTCTATATTGGAAATACTACTAACGGCGCTGACCTTAAATCTCGAATAAGTAGATAGCTATGTATTTTTTAAAGAATATATATTGCTATTAATTGCCTATATACTACTCTTATAGTCTGCAGCCACTGGACAATAGTGTCTTTAATATGTCTAAGACTGCCTATTAAAAAGAACTGTAGAAACTTACCAGCCTAACCAATTCTGCGCTAATAAATAAGATTAACTCTATTAAGGCCTATGCCAAAGCCAGAGTAATAGGTATAATAAAGAAAAACATCCTCTTAGGCTAGAGAGTGATAGGAAACTGACTGATTTTATATTAGAAAGCGCTTATATATCCTAAGATTTAGCCAGATAAGAAGGAAATAATACCTAGATTAGGTAGCTATAGAGATAGGCAAGTCTACTCTAATTATATGCCAGTGACCAGCTGCTATATTAGAGATCTAGGGAAGAATAGGAGCCTATTAATAAGAAGGCAGTATTCTGTGATATTGAGAGGGTTTGAAGCTTAAGAGCTAAAGATCGCCTCTCTTAGTACCAGAATAGCCAGCCTGGAGGAGGAAGCTTAGCTGGTTAAGCAGAGGTAAAAAGAGGAAGGCAATATTGAATCCTAATAAAAGGTTTATGATATTAGCTGAAGCTCTAATGGCTGGTGGTACTATTTTAGAGCCAAATAAAGCAATTAAAAGGGCAGATGCTGTTAAGGATGTGATTAAGGTAGGAGGGATAAAAGAAGATAAGAGGTTAAATTCGGAGGAGGAAGAATTAACTGTAGCATATACGCAGGCAGGGCGTGAAGTTAGAAAACCACGAGAATACTAAAATCCACTTAATTTTAAAACGAAATATGAATATTATTTTACTCTTATTATTTTTAGTAGGTTTCCTAAATCTGGTTAAAAAATTGCATTATGTATAACGTACATAATAAGAGAGTGGACCAACTATACTGTGTAACGTACACGATAAGCGAACTGGACAGACAAGCGAGCTGGACACTCCACTTTTCACCTTAAAGGTAGGTTTTTAAAAGCTTATAAAAAGCTTAACTTAAGCCCAAAATGGCTATAATTTTAATAGCTTACATATAAGTACTAAAGTAAGCTACGTAAAATTTTTAAGATTTTTAAAAAATATCCTATATAGCTATAAACCTTAAAGTCTATTTACACTGTAAAATACACTGTATCTTAAGGTTTTCTATATAAAATAAAATTATTAAAAATCTTTAAAAAAATACTTCTTTATATAATTAACTATACTATTTTAAAAAATATTTTTTTAAAAATTTTAACTATTTTATTTAGGTCTTAAAATACTATAGGGTAAGCCACTTTTTGCTGCACAGTATTCTGTCCAGCTCGCTTGTCTGTCCAGTTCGCTTATCGTGTACGTTACCTTAAATACTAAACTTTAAATTTTTTAAAACATGCTATTGAAGTCTAAAATGTAAGTAGGGGTGTCTTTTAAGTATCTAAATTAAAATCGTATATATAAATATTTTTCCAGGTTTTTTTAAAAATATAGCTAGCTAGTAAAATTTAAAAGTCTTAAAAAAGACAGTGCAAATAAGATTTTTTTCATTTATTCTTAAGTAAAATTTTTCAGAATTTTAAAAACTCAGTTAACGTGTTTGATAAGCATGCGCCGCAGACAAGTATGCGCCGCACTTTTCCCTCTTACATCATACATTTTACCTGATCAATTAGTTTTCAACCATTTATCATGCCACAACCTTCAATTGAAGCTAAAACCCTTCTTGCTCTTCAGGCCCTTCAGAATAACCCAAAATTAAGTGTCCGACGCGCTGCAAAGATGTATGAGATTGATGAGCGCCGCCTACGTCGCCGCCAGCAAGGCATTCAATCACGACGCGATTCTATCCCAAACTCACGGAGACTATCTGATCTAGAAGAGAAGATAATAGTCCAATTCATTCTTGACCTAGATTCGCGAGGATTTCCCTCGCGATTACGTTTTGTGGAAGAAATGGCTAATTCTCTGCTTGCTGACCGCGATGCGTCACCTGTCGGCAAGCGCTGGGCTCATAACTTTATAAAGCGACAACCAGAGCTCAAGACGCGTTTATTTCGAAAATATGACTACCAGAGAGCTAAATGCGAAGATCTATCGATTATTCGTAGCTGGTTTAGGCTCGTACAGAACACAATCGCGAAGTACGGTATCCGATCAGATGATATCTGGAACTTTGATGAGACTGGCTTTATGATGGGCATTATTATGGCCAGAATGGTCGTTACAGGCTCAGAAAGGCAAGGAAGACCAAAATCAGTCCAGCCTGGAAACCGGGAATGGATTACTGTAATCCAGGCGATTAATGCAGAAGGTCAATCGATCGCGCCGTTTATCATTGGTGCAGGCCAATATCACCTTGCGAATTGGTACCGAGAATGCGACCTCCCGGGCGATTAGGTTATCGCAACGAGCCAAAATGGATGGAAAAATAACCAGCTAGGCCTTGAGTGGCTAAAGCACTTTGATCGCTCTACAACTAATCGATCAACTGGTCCCTATCGTCTTCTGATCCTTGATGGTCACGAAAGCCACCACTCTGCTGATTTTGAGAGATATTGCAAGGAGAACAAGATTATCACGCTCTGTATGCCTGCTCATGCATCTCACCTACTCCAGCCTCTCGATGTTGGGTGTTTTGCAGTACTGAAAAAGGCATATGGTCGAGAAATAGAGCATCTGATCAGATGCTCTATAACCCATATTTCTAAGACCGAGTTCTTTTCCGCCTTTTATGCCGCATTTAAAGCCATTTTCACTATAAGCAACATCCGGGGAGGTTTTAGAGGAGCTGGGCTTGCTCCTTTTGACCCAGAAAATGTAATCTCAAAGCTTGATGTGCAGCTACGGACCCCAACGCCTCCCGGGGAGGCTGCTGAACCATCGACCTCTTGGACTTCAAAGACCCCAAAGACGGCAATTGAGGCCCAATCTCAGTCTGAATACCTTGAAAGGCGAATCAGAAGGCATAAGAGCAGCTCCCCAGAGTCAATAATTGAAGCTTTAAAGTCAAATACTAAAGCAACAAAGGCAGTTATGCATGAGGTTGTCTTATTGAGGAGTGAGCTCCGAAATCTTCGAGATGCAAATGAGATACTAAGCCGGCGCCGAACGACAAAAAGGACTAGATTACAGAAAGGAGGGGCGATGACAGTACAGGAAGCATCGCAAGTAATTGATCAGATAGATGTTGATACACAGGTAGTGAGGGAATTATCGAGAAGTGGTGCTCGAGGAAGGTCGGCGCGACCGGGCAATCGGCGATGTGGTGTATGTGGCAAGGCCGGGCATAATGCAAGGACCTGTCAGGTAGTAATTGAGATCTCTGGGGAAGAGTATAGTGAGTAGTTTTATCTAATTAGATAGTTTGTAGTGGTTTTAAATTGATTACTAGTTAAAGGGTTCGGAAAAGTGCGGCGCATACTTATCAAACACGTTACCCTATAAGTATTAGCTTCTATTAAGTTAATTCTGATTTTCAAAAGCTTATTAAAAATACTAAATATTAAGGTGTAAATGCTAAGAAATTAATTTTTGGTCCACTCACTTTTCTGGTCCACTTGCTTATCATGTACGTTAGGGAAATATTTTTTTTTGCCTACCGGTAGGTGGGTACTGCATGGTAGCAACGGGAATTACTGGTACTTCTATCATAATAGAAATTAGGTAGGTAATAAAGTACCTCCTGTTTGAGGCATTCCAATTGGACCAACCCCGCTGCCACCACGGGTATTGATGCTTATGGGCACTGAGGAGATAGGGCTCGTAGTGGCAATGCTTGTGTGCTGTCGCGCTGGTACACTGCAATTCGAACCGCTTTCTAGCGCTCCACCAATCGCTCGGTCAGCCATCACTAGTGGCCTTCTGTCATACTGATCTGATGATGGTACACCAACGTCATCCTTTCTAACGCCTTGTGACATCTCACATGTCTGGCTGGAGTATATGTTAGGGAACTTCAGATACTATTGGATAATACTGACCGCAATGACGGTTTGATGATTTGAACTGCCTAGGGTGTGGTGATTTCACATGTTACTTTTGACAATTTGCTCATTGTATCATGACTGAAAACTATGATGGTACACTCCAGGTCTTCTGAGGCCTAGGAAGAGCGATATGCTCAGAGTCATTGGTTTCTCTCCAATGTCACCCCCGGCACTGGCAGCAGGGTCACCATATGTTCGATGACCCTAGGACCACGGCCATATTCACCATAAGCAAAAGTCAACATTGAATCACCAATCACACCTTCAACATGTAACACAAATCCCTGCTCCACCATCAAAACCAAATCAAATAAACCTCCACCTGCCACGATGATTTTCTCAACGCCAGCTTCCTGTTGTGTTGTCCTGTGGAACCACGCATTGCAGTCGTGCCTCATATACCATACCACAGGTAAGATACAGCTCTTCGACATCTATTTCTCCCGGGTTACATACGAAAAAAGACGACTCAAGCGCGAGCTCTCAACCAGTATCCAATCATTTTCCTGATGTTTCTGCTTGCATTCCGTCTACACTTGACCCCCGCTCGCACGCAGACACAAGGAGGCAAGATCAGACGCCATAAGTGCCCCGGCAATGCCACTGCGATCTCGTAGTCCAACCCAGCAATATCGTGGTGTGACTTCCATCTGTTCGATTACTGAAAGAGATTCAACCTTACATACCGCCAGAGATAATGGTATCTTCCAACCTTTCGGCCAGAATTTCAAGACTTTCACAGACTTGAAAGAATGCGCCAGGCGGATTTTGCGATTGAATACCCTGCCACCACAAGCCACTTCGAAAAAGAAGCCCCGGGGCGACCCTCACCATGGGCATCCCAATTGTACTGCAAGTGAAAGGGTCATATTGAATCAACAACACACTGGAGGATTGAACTGTGCTTCCCCTGCGCCAACGCTCAGTGTCACTTCGATTGTTACAACCGATGGAGGTCACGTCCGAAGAGGGGGAGAAAAGATACAGCAACAGTCACGTCTGGCTCTGTATTCATTAGGTCATCGTCGTGGCGCGGAAAAGCAGCCTTCGTTCAAGACTGTTCATTTTAGCCCCGATTTGGAGCATGTACGCTACTTTTCAAACGCCGACAAACCACTGACAATCGACGCAAGTCCACCATTTATGAGCAAGAATCCACTCTTGGATGAACGGATAACCAACCAGCAAGGAGCCTCGTCGCCTCAATGGGAAATCCTTACACCTAACTTCCCCGACGATGATTCGACCCGAAAGTCGATGGATGTCAGAGTCCAAAGACTCTATTTTTCTAGTCGTTGCATGGCTCTTTATGTTCTTATCGTGGTAGCCAACTTGGCCTTTGAAAACCCGATCATTTGCCGTTTTACGCGGGATTATTGGAAGACGGTCTCCGAAACTCCAGCGCAGTATTATCGTGCCCCAAGCTCTAAGAATGGGCAAAATTCTTACAAATTCGTTGCTAGCATTAGGCTCTTTGATGCGGATGAGCTTGATTCGAGCCGTTTGTTCTTTTATGTGCAGTATATCGTAAATGGTGAGGAATATAGGGATGATAACTCAGGAGTCAACTTCGAGGTAGATTTTAGAAGAAAGCTTGACTAGAGACCAATATCATTTCAAGTATAAACAAAGGTCCAGAGCGTACGCCGTGTGCCGCAGTGGATTCCATCAGCGACCCCAACGAGCTTTTTCCAGGGGTCCGAGGTCACGCCCGAGGCATTCCTTATGTTAGATCATTACCATATATCGCCGAGTCCACTGTGAATAACAAGATATGAGGGCTGATAGTGCTACTTTTTAATACAGCTATCAACATTGCCTGTCAGACGAGTATGCCGGGTTATTAAACAATATTACCACTGCCTACTGTAATATCTGGGGTTTTGGTGATTTGATATCAGCATTGTAGAGCCATAAGCTTTGGAAACAGGCTAATGTTTTCACCGAGTGGTTTTGGTAATCTAGCAAGTCACCCAATGGAGTCGACGTTGAAACCGACTTCGGTGAAGAGAGCGCTGATTAAGGGGAACACTGTGAGCACAACATTTTGAGCGATTCTGAAAGCTGTGTCATGCTGGAGTCTGGCGATTCTGAAGCCAGCGATATGGATGAAGAAGAAAAAAAGATGAAGAGGGCGAAAGGCTTAAGCATGACGAGAATGAGGGTCAGAAGGGGGAGGGTATCGCGATGGGAGAATCGGACGAAACACCACCATTGATCAGCGTTACCCACAAATCAAACAAATCAAATCCAGGGTCATATTTGAGATATTTGATAGCCTCCGGTACTGAATTTGTTGTTTGAAATATTTGATCAAATATTCCAAACCTTTCAAATCTCAATATCTGTGCTCAGTTTGATCTCATGCTACGAGTGGACCTGTATTATTATCAATCTACTGTTTATATTATATATTCCATCTCGGAGTATCGAGGAAGCGGCGAAACGTTTTATATCTGATGGCCAATGAGGTTATTTTAGAAACACGAATTGGTGCAGTTGCAGGCATGTCATGGCAGGCAAAAGTCCACAATACCTAAAAACGCAACCTCGCTTTTAAGCTCAGCCAGTTTAGTGTCTAGTATTACTTCTCCAAGGTTCTAGACCTGGACCCCTGTTCATTTAGAATCGACCGGTGTACAGTACAGACAGCCTGATAACACAGAGGTACAGGCCAATTGACCAAACGGGAACATCAATTGGTGATGCCGGTGAGCTCTTCTACTTCTAAATATTATATATAAATACCTAAAACATTAACTTGCAAATTCTCACCAACCTCCTTCAGGATGGAACGGTTGACTTGCTTCTTCTGACATCCTTGTTAAGGGTATGTGGACCTCCTTCCCACGACGGAAGAGTCTGCTGACCCTGATGCTATTTCCATCACCCGGCGCTATGTCGTACAGTAAACCACTGGCATGTGATGCTCCGAGTCCATTGTCGGTTGTTTGTCTATTGATGGAGTCTAAAACAAGTACTTTCAAGAGACGAACCGACTTTCAACCTGATGTCGAGTTTCACTGTAAACAGGTTTTGATGATACCCTCCTTATTCCTCAGTCATGAGATGTCAAATGCAATAAAGACCCAAGGGTTATCTCCTCAGAGGTCATAATGCTCCAATGCGGTCACTACCGGGGGGG
>LBNR01000066.1:0-44534 GCA_001262555.1 Fusarium nygamai | reverse complement strand
CAGCGTTCTACATAAGTAAAGTAAGTAAATTTTTCAGGCTTACTTACTTACTTACTAACGATATCCATACTTACTTGCCACCCCGAACTACTTACTTACTTTACTTGCTTACTTGCAAGTAAAGTGGATCCATATACCATAGCCAATCATCTTACAGCATCGTGTCCTGATGTCCCCTTGGTTTTGCCCAGGAAATCGCACCAGTGCGAGCCCAGTTTCTGAGGCATTGCAATGCCTCCACAGTAACCCAGTGCAGGGCGTTCCTTTGTGAAGATATGGTGAGCTTTGCGGCACTGAAAACACGTTCATTCTCGCTGGACATGGCTGAGATAGAAAGTAGGTCCATCGCCATATTGAATAACCGTGGGAACTGAGTCTTGCGGCCAAGCCACCATTGGAGCAATTGCTCTTCTTTGAAGTCTTCCTCTGGAACCATTTGTAGGTATAGGTTGATCTCATCCGGAGCTTCTTTCCTGGCCTTCTTGGGGAAGTTTGCAGTGCGCAACAATAACTTTGATCCATGAAATGCCGGAGGGGAGTCTGGAGACACTGGTGCCTGATTATCTTGAGCATAGTGCCTGTCAAAGTAATCTCTGAAGTCCCGAAGGATCGAGTCTACTTGGTTCGGTAGCCTAAGCTGCAGGAACCCAATGCCGTATCCTGGGTGTAATATCATAGCTGCCCAGTAAACAACGCTCCGCTCCATCAAATTGCGGTATTTGTCGAGCTTTGACATTGCATACTTGATCGAGTGTTGTATGAAATGTAGCCCATCGTCGGACAACTCGAAGGGCTCAGGATCTAGGTCCTTGTCTTCGAATTGTACCGAGATCTCTGCTTGGTATAGTGGAGAACTCGGTTCTCCGCTGGTAGTCGATTCCATGGTTGAATATCTGCCCCAGGTAGATACGCCAGTGTCCTGTTGCAGCCCTCCCTGTTGCTCTCTCTCTCTGCCATCAGTAGGCGCAGCGACTATGATACAATCAAGTACTGGCTCTTCGAGAGTGATCCTCGGCGCCCGATACGGCGCAGGGATAAGGTTGGAAGAATACCGCTGTCGCATTTCAGATAGATGGTCCTTCAAGAGGTACATGGTGGGAAGTACCTCTGCAAATCTAGGAGCGCGACCCTCAAAGTGCTTGGTATACGTGAGGTAAGGCTGTAGGATTTCGATGATCTCGGCGAGTACTACCCAGTCTTCACAGCTAAGAACGTCCTCGGCGGAGACCCTTTTTTCTTCCTTGGGGTCAAGAAGACTAAGCTTGCAAAAGACATCGATAATGTCCCGAAGCCTGAGCGCACGATGGACCATCAAATAGACAGAATTCCATCGCGTATCATTATCTGCCTTGACCATCAAGCCTTTGAGAGTGTCGTCGACAAACCATACTCCCAATTCGGCCATGATTGATTGGTCGACCTTGCCACTCGTGATGGATAGGAAAAGCTCCCTACGCTGAGGGTTTCTTCTGATCCAGTAGACCAGATTATGGAGTTTTCCAATAGGGCCTCTTTTTCTCCATTCACGGAGTAATTCGCGTTCTTTCTTCTGGTCTTTCTCCGCAATGTGACTGTCGAATATGTCACTAGAATCGCCCTCTAAGAAGGCCTTTGCCGATAGGTTGAGGATATGGCCAACACAGCGGATTCGCCGCTCGCCTTCCAAGCCCTCAAGCCCAGTAGGACTTGCCCGGGGATTGAACATCTTAAGCAAAGCCCGGACACAAGTATCGCAAGGGTCAGCGTTATCTGCTGTGAAGAACCCGATCTTCTTTTCCAAGCCGTATTTCCGGATGACCTTAGCCATCAAGATGGCCTGATTTTCGCCACCGTGACTGCCAGAGAGCTTCTCTAGGCTGATAAGGCGGACTTGTGGTGTCCCGGCTATGTCAACATAGTACGCTATCACCGAAAGGATAGCAATACCATTAGGCGAAGTCCACATGTCAAAGGAAGTATGAACCTTTGATAAGGCTTTATTCATCTCATCCTTTAACATCCTCGTGTGTTCTTCGAATTCTTGTAAGATCCACCTTCTTACGGTGTTTCCCGACGTCGGCAGAACTTCGATAACAAACTCGTCATCTAGGAAGGCAAGAAGCTGTCGAAATAGCTTGTGTTCAACACCGTGAAGAGGGATATTGGCATCCGTAATCCAGCCGAGAAGAAGTCACTTGAAGATGTCTGCTCTACTCTCAACGATCAGCGGCCTTCTTTTGGCGGCCCGCTTTTGCATATCAAGGACCGATACAGAGGATGACGGAGCCGGAGATGTTCTATTCGACGATTCGGGCTCTGAATCAGGACCGTTGTCGTGTGCAGTAGATGGCTTATATATATGATGGTCGTTGTTCAAGTGGTAGATCGGGGAGGTAGTTGCCTTAGCCTCCAATATCTTAACCTGGTTCCGTGCGTCACATAGACCACAAACCCAGTATCGGCCACCTGCTGTACCGTCGTCGCTAAGCCTGATGACGTATTTGCCGTACCGAAGGATCCATGAAAGGCTTCTCCTTCGCTTTTTGTGTATCCAGTCCTCTAGGACATATCGGAGACCGTCGATGTATAGCGAAGGGAGTGAAGAAGGTTGAGCGACGTCGAGATGCTCAAGCCGAACGGTCGCCAGTTGGCTTGCTACGCTTCTCGTGCGCCGAAGGTTCGAAAGGGCACTATTGCCAGCCACGGACTGGGTCGTCTCGAAGGAGGAGGAAGAGGAAGTTCCCGCAATGGATTCTTTGTCAGGCATCTCGAAAATAGAGCGAAATACGGTATCCAGGTTCGGGGATATCAGCTGCGTCAATGCACTGTCGCGTTGCTGCAGCAGATTGTTGCGCGATAAGGACCTGTCAGACAATTGGCTCTACAGGGATCAGAGATGGCACCAGTTAATTGATGAGAAATATCTTAGGAATAAAAGAAATTTGAATAGCCATGTGTTCAGGTATGGCTATTTAAGCTCATGTCGTTAGGATTGGAGCCCTTGCTGCGACAAACCGGACGTGAAACCGGATACATGACCCCAACGTGTGGGCCGCGTTTCACATCCAGTCGCACGGCGCTTGCGGTTTTGCCCCACTTACTTGGATCTTACTTACTTACTTGCTTCTTGGAGGCTTTACTTACTTACTTGGCTGCCGGGCTTACTTACTTACTTATTACTTACTTACTTGGTTACTTACTTGCAATTACTTTACTTATGTCGAACGCTGCCCTGAACATCCCCATCTCTGACGGATCAGGCCGTCTTGGACCTGCCGAGGTCTTCGACGCCGAAGCTACCGGGGCATTGGAGGGCCTCAAGGCTGCTATGAACCTGCAAGAATCAGCATCACAGAACATTTTCATCTGCCTAGATAACCTCGCGGCCGCCACGTGCCTACGAGGTGCACCCTCTGACTCCTCTCAAGACGTCTTTCTCGAGTTCCAGGCTCTGGCGACATCGCATGGAGCCATCCAGGTCCGTTGGGTACCTGGACACTCCGACATCCCTGGCAACGAACAGGCCGACAAACTGGCAAAAGCAGCATCATCGCTCCCCGAGCCCGAAGGCGCTCAACCAACGCTGGCTTACCTACGAAGATTCGCAAGACAGAAACCGAAAGAAGCATTCGAGGCGTGGTGGTCCACCTCCGCTCCTGAGCAGTACAAGAGACTCAATCTCAAGGCGACTGCAGGCTGCCCGCCGGAGCTCTCGCTCCCGCGGGCAGCTTTGCACCATCTGCTGGCAGCGAGGTCCCTCCATGGGGACTTCGCCGCATACCATGAGAGATTCAACCACGACGATGCACGCCTGGTCTGCTCATGCGGCCGACGCAAAGCACCGGATCACATCTTCTATTGCAGAAAAGTACCGCCGTGTTGTCGAGTGAGGCTCACACCCTCACCGAATGCAGCAATCAGTCTAGCAATAGGAAAAGACTTCACCAAATTCATCGACCTGTCCAAGAACAGCGCGTTCTTTGGAAAGATATGCCCTCGTCATTAGGCTAACACAACCGGAGAGGCACTCGCGACTCTCTTTCTTTCTTTACCTCGACACATTTCTTTTGTTACCTTTTCTTTCTCTTTTATATGCTCACGGCTAGATGAAGGGCGCCACCATGCCCTCCATCCGGCCGCGATTACTCGGAGGCAGCCCCGCGGCAACCGCGTCCAGAGGCTCACGATCGCCTGGCAACAGGCTTACCTTGCGGCTTTCATCCATCAGCCGCGCTTGGTCATCCCGCTGACGGGTAGCAAGCTTGATAAGATGCGCCATTTGTGCTGTTGAGATGCTGGATAGAGCGCAGTTTGCTGACGCGTTCGCAGAAATTGGAGTCGGAGGGGAAGATTAATCTCGCGTAGCGGATGACTAATCCTCGTTAGGGCCAAATCTCTGTAATTAGCGTACGGATAGACTGTAATTCCTCTAGCTCAGCACGTCCTGTGCCCCAGTAGGGGACTTTTGGGGCCTACGGCCCCCCGGACGAAAAATATACATAACATAAAATTGGATGGCTAATACGGTTGCATCCAGAATGTCCTTGTCGTTCATTAAACTATCATGTACCGGCCCTTGTTTTCTGACATTCAGTTGGAATAGTCTGAATATGCTATTCATGTTGTAATGGATAGAGCTTCCGACAGTTTCTGCTGTATGACTCATGGGGGCCGCCGCATGGGATACATTTCGGAATCGTTCCTGTGCATACACTGTGGTGATGGCCTTCTTGCGCGCACCTTCCACAAACTTGTGGTCTATCACACTGATAGGCCTTATGGCTCGTGATCTGTTGGCAGTTGTAACATTGCTTGGGGCGGTCACGACGTTCAAACGCCTTTGTAGTACCGGATTCCCCTCCAGCCACAAAGAATCCTTCGTTGATGAACCGCCTAGCTTCTGATCGTTTTTTGAGATATACGACCATCGAGCCATACGCCTTGGGGATATCTCTCTTGCTGAGCCATGCTATCTTTGCAACCTCGGTGTCATTTTCTCGGCTGAGCATCTCGGTGATCTCAGTTCGAACTTCGTTCCTCTCGTTTAGCACCGCAATACGGCTGACATTATCCACTCTGATAGGGTACAGGTCGTCTCGTAGGATCCGGGCTCCTGGGGCCAGTTTTGTTTCCGCTACGCGTTTTACAATCTCATGCTCACTCTCGTCCCTGCAGGTGATCCTGACACGGTGGGGATTCTTTGGGTCCTTAGTCACCGCTCGGCATCGCCACGTGGGATTATCCAGTTCGGAGCGGACTTCGTTCTCCACTGTCGCTCGGATTGTCCCGGCCGAGAGCCTAGCCTCATCTTCTTCTAGTCTTGAAACGTCAATCGTGCAGTAAAGCATGTCTGTGGGGTTCGGAGGAGCGGCTAAGGTTCTCGAATCGTTGTGGGGTAAGAACGGTGTCAGTCGTGTGACGTCAGCATATGATCGTTGAGGCCCGTCCATTGCATTCGCAGCGATAGTTTCGAGCTGCTCGCGGACGCGCTGCAGTTCCTCGGTCATCTGTTCCTTGATCTCCACCATCTGCTTGCCCATCTCGTGCACTGTTTCTTCCTGCTTTGCAACAGCTTCCCTAAGTTCCCTGGTCATCTCCATCTGTTCCTTCAGCGCTTCCTGCAGCCTCTTGGTCTCCCTGCGCGACTCCGCCAGGAGATCTAGCGCCTTCTGCAGCATTGCCCTTCCATCGCTGCTGCTGCCACTGCCGCTACTCTTTCGGGTTTCGGTCGGTCGGTCGATCTGTTCTTCGGCCGGTACATTTCGCGTCGTCTGCCGGGTAGTTTTTCGCGTTTCTTTGGCAGTGTCTTCCAATTGTCGCGCGGTGTCTCGGACCTTGCTCGTTGGCCTCACCATTCGACTCGGCCTCTTTGGCGTCGAAAAGGGGGCATCATCCTGCTCCACTACGATCTCGGCCCCTATTGGGTCCGCCATGACGGGCAGTCTCCACCACGAATTTTCTCCCAACCAACGATGATTCTTCTGATCCCTTCGCGTGTAGTCAAAAATGCAGTGAAGTCTCTATTCGCACAGATCCCACGAGAGGTAAATTCCCCCCCAACGTGCGAATTATTTTGGTAATTTAACGAAATACGCAGACATGATGCGTGCACGGACGACCCGGCAACGTGCACGGGCCAGATTTGTTGTATTTCGTCGAATTACCACCACGACTGCGTACAGTAGTATATCTACCACATTCTATAACCACCTACTTAAGATATACTTAATTAAAGCCACTAGCTTAGAGCCAAATTCAACTAAAAAAGTGCATACCAGCCTTATTAAAGAAGCATTCAATAAATACAAGATAAACTAACAGCTACTTAGTCTAGTACTAACAAGCTAGTATATCTTTGATAAATACTACTAGCTCTCCGATAAAAGCCCGGCATACGCTGCTACGCTTATTCTCCATCTATCTTAAGGAAAGGCCTATATACAGAAAGATTAGCTAAAGGCATAGTATAAGAAGATCTTTATAGAAGTAAAGAAATTATAGGAAAACAAATATAAGAACTTACTAACTGTTTATATTACTCCTTCTATTATTCCGGCACTGGAACTAGATAAGTAGAACCTGCTTATATAGGAGCTTAATATTATAGGCATAGAGCCTGACGTTAATAAATATAAAACCTACACCTCCTAGCTACCCATTCCAATTAACTGCTCCCCCCTTATCTAGTGGCTCTATAATAAGCAGAAAGAGCGCTTTCCCCGACTATTAAAAATAGCAATAGACATTCTCTTAATACCTGCTATATCTACTAACCCTAAGCGTACATTCTCTAGAGCACAGTATACAATTTTATAGGATCAAATGCTCCTTAAAGCATTAATAATTAAAAAGGAGGAGTACTTAAAGAGCTAGATTCGCAGCAGTATAACAGTAGGGCTATAAGTAGACAAGGTTAAATAATATAAGTATATAGTAGAGGAGGGAAGCACTAGCACTCTAGAGAAAGATATAGGCCCTTAACCGGTTTAATATCGTTTACTATATAGGCAATATATAGTTTAGTTTACTATATAAGAATAAATTATACACTATAAACTATTCAGGTCCGTATAGCGTATGGCGTATAGTTAGAAAGCCTGGTTAAGGGATTTTTATTAGTTTTGCTTATCATGTACGTTATATAAGAAAGTTATTTACATTGTAAAATGCACTGTGTTCTAAGGTTTTCTATAGAAAATAAAATAGATAAAAATCTTTAAAAAATATTCTTTAATATAATTAACTATATTAAGCTTAAATCTTATTTCTTAGATTTCTAATTATTTTATTTCAGCTCTAGAATACTATAGGAGAGGCTACTTTTAAGTGCACAGTATGCTGTGACACTTGCTTGTTTGTGACATAAGCTTATCATGTACTTTATACAGTTTCTAATATTATAAGTTTGTATGCTAATATTAAGTAATTTATAAGTATTTCTTTTATATTTTTACCTATTTTAAACTTACTCTAACTACTATAATACCTAAGACGCTAATTTTCAGTAGATATTTTATGACGGTTGGGTTTCCCAAGGGATAAACTAGTCCGTACAAGGTTTATGTTGGCAGATAACGTAGGGCGTGATGCTGAGCTGGTGCGAAGTGTCACGTCTCTTAATGATCAAGTAATGCGTGTCAGGCTTATTGATGTAAAGAAGTTTTATTGATAGCTGGTGAGTTAAATCTATGGAAGTGCTAATGAGTGTGGTCTATATACTAAAGGTGATCTAAGGGGATCGTTGAGGTAGTTGTCAAACATTACGTGTATTCGGTCCATTGATGCAGATTGGTATATTCATGTTGTGTTCTGTTTTAATTCTGCCCCTTAGAGGTTTTACCATTTCGGTTGTAATCTTAAAATATCCCTGCTTGCAGGTGAGACCCAGCACCTGTTCAACAGTAGTAGGATCGCGGTGATCCTTATAGCGCTGTTACGGGCACAAATCGTAACATCCAGGAGCGTCGTGATCCCTTCTGTGTGGTGATCTAGCTATGATTGGTCCTTGGCGTTTGGTGGGTCTTCGTCTTGCATGGGTTTTTGTGGGGTACACGTGACGTAACCCCTAAGGTTGTAACATATTTATTTTAATTGTTATATAACTAACCTATATCATACTAGCGCTATAAAATTTCCTATATAATCTTTATTGTTAGCAGGCTGTTAATGCAAATAATAATTGTTAGGGGATATTTCTTTTCCTTACTAGCTAGTAACTCTTTTACTTATCCCAGTTCTAAGTTCATTTAACAGAGGTTTCTGAATAGATGTGCTTCCAGAAAAGTTCAAGTCAAAGTGGTGATCTCCTTAATCATGTCCCACGTTGAAGGCGGCAAAGTCGCCGACAGCCAGTAATTTCTACCGTGATCTTTACCAAGTACCACAACAAGATTGGTGATGCCAGGAATCTGTCGCATTGATCGTCCGTGTTGGTAGACCATTGTCCCCGGCGGGTTGCTCCTCTGAGGCCCGGTTTCTCCAGCGCGAACAACTGCAGGCCCAAAGTCGGCCGCCTTGAAGATATCGGCCCGGCTCCAGTTGGTAAATGATAGAAGGACCGCATTAGTCTCGCCGCATAGTACAGAAGGGTCGTCGGTCTTCTTGGCTAGTCCATTCAATTCGCGCAAGAAAGCCAACACCTGGCCCTCCGTGACTTGCTCTTTAAGGCAATGCCGGTTCTCTAAGGCGATAGGTCCGAGTGGACCAGTAGAGACCTCAGGAGACAAATTTGTATAAGCTCCTATGACCATATTCTGGATAAAAACCCCCGGGGCCTGGATCAGCGACGGAAGTCGGAAGCGTGCATTGAGCGCATGGAGAACTGTTAATGGGCGTGGTCGTGAAAGAGAACGAGCCACAGCATGTGATACCCACGCTGTCAGTATATCGCCGTCACTGATTAACTGCTTATCTTTCTCTGTCTCATCATCAATGGCCAGGTCTTCTTCAGCCCGACACCGCAATTGCGCCATGGCACGCTCTGGCAAGAATATCATGCGCTCCTCTGGAGTTGTAGTGCGTAGCAATTGCCATGTGTAATTCAAGACGAACTTGGCCATGGACCATCCCTTCAGCTGCTTTCGTCCTAGGAGGAACTCTTCCTTCTTGATGTCGCTGTCCAAGGCTGCACATATCGCGTCTTTATGCGCACCAAGAACGGGCGGGACCTCTGACATTCGCCCCGCCAAAACCAGCGACCAAGCATTAAGGAGAGCCTTTTGGCCCATGACATCCATGAGAGCGTGCGGCCACGACAGACCCACGAGCGTCGCATCACTAAATGAGGTGACGCGGAGCGACAACATGGGGATATCTCGTGCAAAGTAATCTTCAAGCGTCTCTGGTGCATCCTTGGAAACCGCAAATGGCCGAAATTTGTCAGCTCCCGGCTGAATGGAGAGGTGTTCTGTAGCTTTTGGAAGTGTTTTTGCCAAGGGATGGTCGGCAATCTCCATGGCCAGGTCTTCATAAGTATATGACATAGCTGGTTGTGCCGATGTGAATCTTTCTGGGACTCGGATCTCCAACTTTCCCTTTTCCTATAGTACCTAGGTTAGCTACAAGGCTAGCAATATTGCATCAGCTCACCGTACATTTAAGGCCAGCCGACCCCCGATCTTTCGCCAGTCGCCCATTTCAAGCAAAGATGAGAGCGATGCATGCAGCTTATCGGCGTCAAGGACGTCATTGAACCTCAGAGTCCAAGTACAAATTATGACGCGGATTGTCTTAATGTCGTCCAGCATATGAAGTGGGTAGATGGCATCTGTCTCCGCTGGTAGTCGTGGAGTTACAGCACCCAAGCCGAAAATTGATCTGAGAGCCTCCATATTGAATCAATTACGCCAAATACAATTCAAACAGAAAACAGAAAAATGTAACTGCGGGAAAGGGGAAGGGAGGTTAATTATATGAACATCCAAAGTTAAGTTTGCTTATCAAAGTTTAGGGGAAACGCTAGCCTGAGGCTTTGCAAATAACGTAATAGGTTGCTTAAATGTCGGAAGGCGCGGAGCGGCAGTTGTTTCAAGGCAAATGACTGCCCCTTGCTCTTTAGCTCGTGCACCAATCTTGTCCAACAATTACATCTATCTTATTGGACAGCTAAGGATAAATCCTTGCTTAATTCGACGATTCTGGTTTCAGACTATATTGAAGAAGCCAAAGACAGCGCCCAACTGATTCGTTCAACTCGCCTGCCATTGTATTAAAATTTTTAACATTCCAGGGGTGGATCAGCACTTAGAACTTCTGGACCACAGCACGAAATCCTGGTCTCATATAGCTCAATCGGGTACCTGTATGCCTGAGTAACTTGGAAATACATTTTTCTCGTCTCGCATCTGCGTTGCTCTTGTATTACGAGGGTTGGAATGAACGACCTCAAGGGCCGTCGGAGAGTAGAATGCCGTTGAGCGTTACATTTTCCTATTCTGGACTAGTAAGCCTTTGGTGTAAGCGTTACATTTTCCTTATCAGGTTAGCCCGTTCTCACGACCCAAAAATCTCAACGTGTTATGTGAGAGGGCAGCCAATACCTGTACCAGACCCGGTGCACCTACTAGCACGTGACCTTTGCACCGGGTCCCCGTTGCGATGCCAACAAGCCGTATTATCATTAGATCATAACAAAATACAATAATCTCTCAATTGACCGTTTTGAAGCCTTTCTGATTACAATCTTCGTAACATATCTTCATTTGACTATAATGGATACATCTACACCTTTGGTTTCCTTCCCTGATAATGCAATGCCGCCTGAGGCTAGGTATAACTTACTAGAGGCATTACGTTTAGATATTAATGCATAGGCTGCACTAAGAGGGTATGCCTTCTCAACCCTACAGTCCCGGATCTATAAGGGAAGAAAAGACATTGTTTTTGTGTGTAATCGAGGAGGAGGCCCTGCTTGTCGACTATCAGCAAGGCAGGAAGGAACAACCTGTCGTATAGGTTGCCTCTTCTCCATGAATGCTAGAGAAGATGCTAATGGCTTCTTTTTCGTAAGGCATCAACCTAATCTAAAGCATTATAAATATAATTATCCCCCTAGCTTTAATGCCGTTATATATCCTTCTTACCGCCGGATTAGCCTTAAAGATAAGATGCAAATACGGAATATAAGTAACGCCGGTATACAGCCTAAGAACATATAGTATTACCTTTATATAATAATTTAGCTACTTATTATATAGCATAATATATAGAATATAATTGCAAAGGGCAAAAGAGATCTTACTAAAGGTTAAAGTAATATAGCTGCTCTTATAAGTAAGCTTAACGCATAAGGCTTCTAAAGTAAGGTTTATACTAATGCTAATAATAGAGTTATAGCAGTAATATTTATTTATAGGGATTCTCTTAAGTATACCTTCTGTATTATATTTGCCTTCCTTAGTGGCAAAGATAAAGATAACTTCGGCTAGGCATTCTTACGGCTGTAAGGGATATATAATCTTAATAGAACTATACCTCCTGGCGTAATCTTAACTGATTGTTACCTTGCTTATATTAATGCATTAGGCTTTAGTGACTATTTCCCTAAATTGTATATAATGCTATATAATTAGCATATTACTAATGCAGTAACAGTTAACTGTAAGCCTTTATTCTTTAGTAATAGTAGTAATCCTAAGAATAGAGAATAATAGAAGAAATTCCTTAACTTTTAGAGTAATATTATATAGTTACCTACTTAAGATATCTATTACAAGAGGCTTAGGAAGTTTAAGGTAAAATATATATCTATATATCTCAATAAGGTCGGCTACTGCATTAAGAATTAGCTTACCTTCTATAAGGAGCGATTTGTAAGGGCTTAAATAAATTAATATCCTTACTTTAATATTACAGTTACCTTAAAAGCTAAGGACATTTACAGACTTATTAAATTACATATAAACCACTTACTTATTAATCTCTTTAAGAGCTTTAATATTATTAAGTAGGTTTTAGTTAACTAATAATTAAAGCTTTAAGCAGTATAGGCTTATTAGTTAGGAAGTAACCCTAATATTAAAGCTTTAAGGGTAATCTTTAGTATAATTTAAGGCTAGGTATTACATTAAGCCCTCCTTTTAATCAAAAGGCAGCTTAAGCGCTTGACCGGTTAAGATGAGCTTCTACCTTACATAGGAGCGTTCACTCATACGATATACCTCTCTTATGCATATACGATTCAGCTGTATCTACAGGATAAGCTATATATATAGCTATCTTAAATCTATCCGCACTGGTATCTCAGGCGCCCTAGGCAGCCTATAGTTATTATCGAGCCTTGGCATCGCTTTAACTTAGCATATAAAAAATCATTACTGCCTCTATTAAGCATACAGCAAGAGCCTCTCCTTATAGAAGCCGTTAAAGAGTTACTGCAGCTAAAGGTAAGAAGACTATTAAAGTGCTTAAATTGCAGAGTGATTAGTTATAATATAAGGTTAAAGAGCTACCTCTTGCGGTTTAATAACTACATAAAGGAGGTTAAAGAGATAAATGCAGTAAATACTGCACGAAATGCCGCCCTTATAAGGCTTAAAGTAATACCTCCTCTACAACTAGCTCTTAAGCCTCTACCCCTTCTTTACTTATAAGCTAAAGCTATCTATCTATAATATCAATACAACCGAAACAAGTGGTATAAAACCTTACCCTAAGGAGTCATAGGGACCAATAAGCAATACCGACAGGCAATAGGGTTGCCCTTAGTATATAAAGAAGCCGAATACAATAAGGCTTGTAGGCGCCGCGAGATAGGGATGTATTGTATTGAGAAAGGCAGGAGGAGGTATTGGACTAAGGAAGAGATGAATGCTTGGATTGATTGCGAGAAGGAAGAGGAATAACAAGATAAATAGAAGGCTGTTAAGGATTGGGCTTGTAATTAATGTAATCTAAATTACCGGGTTAGTCTTTAATGTAGGTAGGGTGAGATTGAATCAGATCTTTAAAACTAATAGATATTATATAAGAACTAGGTTAATACCTAAAGATAAATACTTTATAGTTAGAATTAAGCAAATAATATATTATTATTATTAGTTAAAAAAAAATATTTTTTAATATATTATGTGTATTATAATAACTAGATTTAATGATTTTTTAGAGGAATAATATAATTGTATTTAACTGTAGGTAGTTAACCTACCCTAGCGCCGGTAAGCCTGTATATAACACTAAGGATTTTATATTAAGCTAGTAAGCTAATATATTAGGAAATTATTAATATTAGTCTAATAAATTTAATAGATATATTAATTAATAGCTATTCTTTATATTTAATAGCAAGCTAAAGGAAATCTTTTAATTGCAGTGCATACTTAATTTATAAAGCGCTATAAGACTAGTACCTCTACCTCTACTAATTCTCCTGCCAAATCTACTAAATATAACCGCATTAATTAATATTATATACTTAAAAGTCTCCTTACTATATAGACTGTATTATTAGCTAATATATAGTTATTCCTACTACTGGCATAGGATATTATATACTAGGAACAATATAGTTACCAGCCCGGTAGGTCTAATTAGCTTGTATAAGCATATACTGACTCTAAAGGGGATTTATATTAGGGTTTAATCTCCCTGACTGCTAAGTATATACTTACTGAAGATATCTAGTATACTACTTTCTATATATAGAAACTCCTATAGAGCTTTAATAAACACTAATAGGGTCTTCTTATAGACGATAAGATGTATTTAAAGCAGCTTAATAAGCAGGAGGGTTCTGCTATTAAAGCTGCTAAATAGTCCTTAGGTCCCTAGGGGCAGTATACTGTTGCTAATAGTAGTTTATTTCTAATACAGGCTGGCTGGCAAGCTTGAGGCGAGGCTAATAGCTAGGATTATTAGTATGAGGCGCTAGAACGTTACTTTAGATAGCTTGATTTGAAGGATTTGGAGCTATAGCTGTTATTGCAGTCTGAGGGTTGATATATATGCTGAATCCTCCTGCTGTAGGAGCCAGGCTTTCTAACCATACGCGTATGGTTTAGTTAAACCATATATTACTCATATATTGCCCATATACCTATACCATACGGTCTTAGGCGTATGACCATATATGATCATACGCGGGATAAAGTTGCTTTGAGTTAACAATAGTCAGGTAAGGAAATCGGCGGAACTAGAGCACCTTGACCATCCTCCTGGTCCTGAATGGCCTCCCTTTCCAATAGATCCATAAGGTATAAAGGATACTTGAATGGCAAATCGGTTGCTTAAGCTATATGTGGGCAACTTGGACTGCCGTGCAACGTCTCCGTAGCTCCAATCCTAAGGCAGCTATCAAGATCGCTTCGAGTCACATTGTCAGGCTTCATGTCAAGATCAAGTCGTCCACTTATAGCAAACAGTTAGTATGATCCTGCCTGCTAGGCAACAGCTGCTGCCTTGCAGGCAACAACAGTGTTCCAGACCATATAGTCTCATACGATTCCATTCCTTGAGACAGAAACCAAGCCTCATTCGTTAACCTTACCCGACTCACTGAGCGACCCCCTGACTGCCGTGACCGACCGTCAGCTAGCCACGCCTCCACGTAGCTCAACACTTCATGACGAAGCTAGTGGAAAGCCATGATGCCCGTTGATTGCTTGCGATGGACTCCTTCCTCAGCCACACACCTAGTGACCGCAAGTCCTCCATTGCTGCAACAATCGAGACTGCTTCTGAGATACCTGATAGGCAGAGCTTACCCTCCGTTGAATCTTCCACCTCAACGACTCCAAAGCGCAAACGCATCACTACGGCCGATGCACGTGGCAACACACTCGAAAACCTCCGTGATGAGCAGAAGGAGCGCTTTCCCCGACTGTCAAAGATGGCAATAGACATTCTCTCAATACCTGCCATGTCTGCTGAACCTGAGCGTACATTCTCTGGAGCACGGCGTACAATTTCGTGGGATCGAATGCTCCTTGGAGCATCGACAATTGAGAAAGGGGAGTGCTTAAAGAGCTGGATTCGCAGCGGTATAACGGCAGGGCTACAAGTAGACGAGGTTGAACAATATGAGTACATGGCAGAGGAGAGAAGCACCAGCGCTCTAGAGGAAGATGTGGGCCCTTGACCGGTTTGACGTCATTTGCCATATGGGCAATATGTGGTTTAGTTCGCCATACGAGAATAAATCATACACCATAAACCATTCAGGTCCGTATGGCGTATGGCGTATGGTTAGAAAGCCTGGTAGGAGCCAAAGTTGCTGCTGGAGCTGCTGTAGTGAGAGGAACAATTTAACTGTTGACGTTTATGTTAATTGTTATATAAGCTATTGAGATTGAGATAATATTAAAATTGAGATAATATTAAGCTTAAGCTTAAGATTAAGATAGAGATAGAGCAAGATGAAAGGGGAAGCCTTAAAGAGGCAGATCGTGGCTATATATACTTTTTAGCAGTATCTAATTCACTTGCAAAACACCAACTATATATACCATTACATACACTTAAAGGTTATAAATACCTTCACAGGTTATTATATCACTGTGCCGGCTTGGTTACAGGAGCAGCTTGACCGTAACACTAGCTTGAACGTAGCAGCGGCTTACTGACGGGATGATGTATTACAGATGAAGAGATCGGGCACCCAAAACAACACAAGATAGCTTCAATTGATAGAAAATACTGATGTGAATAGCCTCACTTCCTCACGCACTTACACATTGGGGGGACCCGGTGCAAAGGTCACGTGCTAGTAGGTGCACCGGGGTCGGTACAGGTATGGGCTACCATGTGAGAGCGGCAGATTTCGTAAGCAACACAATGCAATAGTGTCGTGTACCCACTTCCCGCGCACATCCCCTTTCCGCGCACTTTTCTCACCAAAATACACAGTTTTCAGTATTAAATAAAAGCCTCATCCAGAAGAGTAAAAATCCAAAGAATATATATATATAATATTTAATATAATTTTTATTAGTTATAAAATTTTAAAATTTTTCTATTAAGATATAAGCTACTTATTAGCTTTTAAAATAAAATAAGTTAAAATGTTAAGGATACCTTACTATTTATTAGTAATTTATAACAGATAGTATTATAGTATTATATATATATAAATTAATTATAAAAATAAAGAAAATTTTATATATATAAGAAAATTCTAAATAATTATATAGTAATTTTATTATTTTTATAGATATTTTTATAAATTAAATATTTAAATAAATATAAAATACTATTATTTTTTCTTAAAGAGAATTTTATTCTTTTTATAATAAGCTAACTAAATATAAAGAAAATACTTTTTATAATATTTTAATATAATAAATAATATAAAGAAAAATAAGAATTTTACTTTAAATTTATATCTATTTTATACCTATTTTAAATAGCTAAAATAAAATAGGTACTTTCTGTTAAGAGCTATAGTATAATTACTAGTAAAACCTTAACTAAAATACTTAAGCTTATTTAAAGACTATTCTCTTAATAACTATAAGAATTAGAATTTTTTTAGAATTTTTTTCTATATTATATAGGCTTTAAATAGTATAATATAAAAATATAGATTTCTTTAGTTTATTATTAAGTATTATATAGCGTTTTAAAATTCCTGCTTATTTATAGATTTTGGTGAGGAAAATGCGCGGAAAGGGGATGTGCGCGGGAAGTGGGTACACGACACTAAGGGGCAGAAAAAATCACAACACAAGATGAATATACCAATCTGGATCAATGGACCGAATACACGTAATGTCTGACAATTATTAGCAGATGCTTATTTTAATCGTTGCACCACCTATGTCTTGCTAGTGCCACGAAATTTCCTATACAAATTTCGTCGTCAGCAGGCTGTTAACACAAACAATAATTGTCAGGGGACATACATCTCGTTGCACTAGTCGTCTACCTGATCCGTACTGTAACTCCACTAGAGGTTGACTTAAGGCCCGCCCCCGCACACATCCCAACATATACGCAGATAGATATCTCATGGACTCATGCAAACCATAACCGACTACCGTCACTGCATCACCCTCCCTTCCTCGGCATCACCGACCCAGTCCCCTATCATATATGCGTCCTGTAGACGCACCTATCACCCAATCACATATATAATCCAATAGGCTGAAGACGTGAATAAACTTGGGTCACCTGTAGCTGTAAACGACTACAACACTGAATCCAAGATATTGAGATTGTTGATGCATATATCCGTGGTTGTTACTCCTTATTTTTCTCAAGTTCTATAGTGATAGACTAGCTTTATTCTTAGTAGTTCTGGATGGTGTTGCTGCCTCTGAGTACCTGAAATCAGATCACAATGAGACTCTATGAGCGGCGTTCAGGGACCCTATCACTCATCGAGATATAGAGAGACTAGAATTACTACATCGTTAAGAATGGACAGCTGTCTGGACTCGGACCATCTTTAGCTGCCAGATGATGGAGGAGACGAGAGTGCTGAAAGCCCATTCTCTCATCCATACATAACCACATACTGGGTCATCAAAGACTGGTCTACCTCTATTATTCTCATTCTTGTCGTTGTACTCAGACGATAGCCTTCTGATTCTCTGAGCAGCCATGTCCTGCCGGACTGTACGCGTACAAGGTCAGCCACAATGGACTTGATTGTCAAAACCAATTCTGTCACCGCAAGTTATCATATCAGAGAGTCTCTTCCTCGCTGAATAGCATCTCGTAGTAAACAGTACACCATAATGTTGTTAGAATGCCTCAAAGTCTTAGCGATTCGTAGCCAAGAGACAAAAGCATAAGATGGAATATGAAGAGTAATATCTATTTAGCTTAGTATCAGATAGTAAGAACTTATGTTAAGTATGTGTATTTCTTACAGGTAGATGTTTAGGTAGCTTTTATTCTAGTAGAGGAATCTTCCCTAGGTTAAAAGCCTTTAACTTAATATTACAGGCTATAAATAGAAGTACCTGAGATTTCCGGTCTTTAGCTGAATATGGAGATGCAGTAGTGACCTAGCTAGGGGAGGTAAGAAAACTTAGGGCCTTGATCTTAAGCGATAATAAAAAGTCTTTGGTAAGCTTATAACTGTAATCCTAGAAGATTTTAGGCTAGGTTATTTTATTATATTAATTTATCTGAAGTCTTCTTACTCCCTGAGGCCTAACTAGCTTCTATTCCCTTAAGTAGGTGTTCTATAATAGCTATTTAACTGAACTGTGAACTATTGTCCCTGTATTGATAGCTTGAAGCGATCTTGATAGTTGCCTTAGGATTGGAGCTACGGAGACGTTGCACGGCAGTCTAAGTTCCCTACGTATAGCTTAAGTAACCGATTTGCCATTTAAGTATCCTTTATACCTTATAGATCTATTGGAAAGGAAGGCTATTTAGGACCAGGAGGATAGTTAAGGTGTTCTAGTGCCGCCGATTTCCTTATCTGACTATTTTTAACTTAGAGCAACTTTATCCTGCGTATGATTATATATGGTCATACGCCTTAGACCGTATGGTATAGGTATATGGGCAATATATGAGTAATACATGGTTTAACTAAACCATACGCGTATGGTTAGAAAGCCTGTGCCTTATTCTCGTCCAGAAGTAGGGACACCAGGTTCCAGTACCACTCCATTCTCGACAGGACGTAGGCGATGCCATTGCGATTGTAGCGTGCTTCGGTGACAGGGTTCGAAAGGATCTAGCAACTGTTAGCGGGGGATCGTCCACCGTATTCTTCGGTTGGAGAAGCTGATCACACACACCTCTAGTCCAAGGCAGACGCCAACCTAGGCGACGGCGGCTTCCGGCGCGGCCTGTATCGCCTTGTCCACTATCCCCCTCACCGCTTGCACTGCTTGCAAGCCTTCGTCGATCCCTTGCTTGATGGACGCTGCTATCTGCGTCCGGTCTAGTCCATCACGGACCAACTGCTGCATTTGGCGGCATCTTGTCTCACGAGCCCCCTCTATCTCGTTTTCCGTTGATTCGCAAGTAACAGAGCTCGGGTCGTTTCGGTGAAGTCCAACTGATAGGATCTTCTCGTACGCTTCGACCAGTTTGGGCTCGCTCGCTTTGAGCTCGTCGTAGGCCTGGTTCCAAAGTCGCTCCTGTAGATTCGGCAGCGGTGAGCTTTCGGAATCTGTCGAGGTGGGTGGAGAAGGAGTTGGCTGAGATGTTGGTCGAGCTGCTAGTTCAGATGCAGGCTGAGACGGTGTCGGCGAAGGTGATGGTGAAGGAGCCGAAGAAGACAACGGCTTTTTGGCCTTGGATTCGACTTTCTAAAACCAGCGAGGCGCCATCTTCACTTTGAAGAGGGCACCTTGGCCTTGTTGCGCGATATGACTATATCAGCGAGATGGCTTCTGTTCGGATCGATGAGTCGGGACGACAAACGGATTGTCATCAGACAACTTGGGCAGCAACATCTTTGCGGGATTTCTCGTGCGGGGAAGGGAGGCGTCAGCACCTGAAAAGGACCCCTGTAGCCAGGCGCAGCTTGTGAGTCCAATAGGATTGCTGAGGAAAGGGATAGCTGCGCCAGGCTCATCGCAGGGCTCTACCGGTTCGAAGTGGAAAGTGCAAGGCAAAGCAAGCGAGCGAGCGAAAGAGGTAACAACATGCAGACATGTGACTTTATGTGTGCACAGCAATTTGTTAGGTCATGCCATGTGGGGGACCTTTCTTCCATCTCCCTCATCAAGGCTTCCCCGTACTGTACCATTGAAGATTGTACCGACTTAGTGGTAATTGGCTGCGAACCGGATTTTCACTGCATTTCTAACCGCGCATCCTACGAGACGACCTTTACCCTATCGGAGTGGACAATGTCAGTCGCACCGCGGTGCTGGACGAAGTTCGAGCAGAGGTCACCGAGACTCTCGGTCGAGAAAATGACACCGAGGTTGCGAAAATAGCATGGCTCAGCAAGAGAGACATCCCTAAGGCATATGGCTCGATGGTCGTATACCTCAAGAGACGTTCAGAAACCCTAGCCTGACGCGCCTCGTGAACACGTCCTTCCTAGATGCGATTTACGGTTTTCCGTATACCCCGCGTATCTTATCTCTCGTCCGAGGGTCGGTGTTCTCGCTGGTACACTTGGCTGCTTAGGTAATGGTCTCTATTGGCGATGGACTTGCGGCCACTGCTGCGCGCCAGCTGCCATCCGTCTGGAATCTGCTGCCTCACTCCATCCATCATCGCACCCTGTCCACTCGCTCACGCTCCTGTGATAGCGGCTTGTGCGGAGCGCTTACTTATTGGTTTAAAATGTCTCCGAGTGGCACCCTGTCAGCATTTCGCGTAGTGCTTCCTGGCGTACTCCTTACATTTGCGAGGCTGCTCAATCGGCTCAGTCTTGAGGAGTGGGGGATCGAGGTACGGGGACACAACGCATGGCACTTCTTTTTAACAAAAGAATCTACTGTAATGATCAGTTGTTGATGAGAAGCCAGACCACAAAACGGGAAGCTTGAGGACCCCTCGTTTCAACAAACAGTGCGAAGTGGGGCGTCTCGGATTTGATGGGGCCTGTCAGCCAAACCCTGACAATTATTGTTTGCGTCGACAGCCTACTCTTCTATTCCTAACTGTCGTGTACTCCTGTTCACTTCTCAAGTGCCTATCTATCTCCGGTTTATTCCCATATGCCCATACTATGGCGACTTATCTTTCCCGTTTTGATCGACGGCCTGGGGGCGCGTTACTCACACGTGTGAACGCGTACTTGAGCTTTATTACATCATCGACACTTCCTACTGTAATTTTCATCCGAGATTTATTTTAGCGGTCCGTACAAGCTGATGCTTTGCAACGACTAGGAGAATATAACCGCCTTTCAGGATGGAATTTGAAGGTGTCTTTTACTACGACCCTTCCTTACGTATTATTGTTTCAATACTATTTTTAAATATAATTTTTTATTTTATTTTATTTATTTTTTTATTTTTAGCTAATTTATTTAAGTGCTAGAATACTATAGTCTGTGAAAGTTTCGGAACCAGAAAACTGGAATTTAGCCTAGAAATTTTAGTTTTCTGTGCAGATTCTCGAAATTGGTAGAAGTAGTTGGTAGTATTACGCGATGCAAAGTCGCATTCATGTTTTGATGTTGGTTAGGGGTGAGACGGGTTGTTCGATGGGCCCGGCAAGGGATTGCATCAACACCGGTCAACCAATTAAATGCTTATCCCTGTGGCTCGGGTTAAACTTGACCTGGCTTAGAGGCTCCAGCTGTCAACAGAAGTGGAGCTCGAGAATTACCGAAGACCCTCGATCCCCCAGCTTTTTTACAACGACATGTCTGGTGTAACTCTCTTTTCTAAGTGAGTCGAATAACAACACCACATCCTTTAGGCGTATGGCCTCAGCTTAAAGACAAAATGAATGGATATTAATGCTTGCGATCTAAGCTGTATACTAACACGATGGCCGTTTCCTTTAACGCCTTCCTCCAGTTCACTTATACCATTCCATCCATGGTATACCGTCCATGAAGCCAAGAACCCAGATAGTTACCAAAAAGCCCAGATACCAAAACGCCATACCATCCATACCCATCAAAGGATTATTGATACATAGCCTGAAGTCTCTGGTCATGATGCCTCTCATACCTCTCATCAGAACTAGAACTCGTCTTCTCGCTCTCAGACGGCGGACTCGAATTGCTATCAGAAGAACTACTCGACTCGCTCCCCGTCCTTGTAACAAGCGCATCGTACATCAAACTCTTCTGCACACAAGTACATCTCTTCAAAAGCTCTTCACATCTCTCCAAACGTGCAAGTAACTCCTTGGTGGGTTTGCGACGAGTGCGCTTAGGAGCAGGTGTACTTGGAATACATTCTATTTTTGCCTAACATCATTAGTTCTCATCTCATATGTACTTCGTGTAAGCAAGCTCACTTTGATGCAAAAAGAACATGGACTCTTACGGTCACATTTCTTCTTGCGCTGTTGACATAGCACACATGCTAGAATTCGCGGCGGTCGTTGTTGTTCAGGTGCCATACTGTCTGTATGTCAGCACTAATAGGCGTTCGAATAAGAAAAAAAGAATGAAGATATTCCCAAAACTGGTTTGCATCTCGGTCTAGGAACAGGATTCTGTCCGAGGCGGACGGACTGGGGTATTTGCTGCATACCATCAAGCTGTTGCTTCTGCCATTCTGGTATGCTCGTTGAAGCGGACTCTTGTCAGAACCCGAGTGGGTATCGGGGCCGGGAAGTCAACGGGATCCGTGTATTGATAAACCGGATCCACACCCCTTTCGGTGCAACCCCCGTCAAAAGTGGTATTAAGACCCTTCGACGACCTTTGGTCTCATGATGCTACCACCTTTCATTCTATACTGTACTATCAGTACAACTTTATCTTTATTATATCCGTCTTTCCCTTTATATACATCTTTAATAATCCCCTAATACTCAAACCATAAACTGTATGTGAAACTCGTCTCGTCCCTTACTCATTCACACACACGAGTTAACACAAGGTGAACAGGTATAAGCTTACATGGCTAGGTCTTTTCGTCTCGCTGGTATGGCTGCATCTCACACCCCCGGTGAGGCACGCTCAGAACATAGCAACCACGACACCATCGTCGACATGGACATTACACCGAACGAGAAACCCCCGACTCCCAAGGGAGACCCCAAGGAGGAGGATAAGACAAGCTCGAGCGATGAGGCGTCCCAAAGCGAGGAGATGGTCCGCCGACACTCCATCGTGCGCGATCTCGCTCGTCAATACACCAACACATCGGCTCACTTCCAAGGCAGTCGGGCAGATCTCTTCAATGCAGCCGATCCCGATTCTCCCCTCAACCCTCAAAGCGAAAAGTTCAACGCTAGAGCTTGGGCCAAGTCTGTGTCCAAGTTTATGGGCGACAATGGCTCTGGCTTTCGACAGAGCGGTATTTGCTTTGAGAACATGAACGTCTTTGGCTACGGTGCTGAGACAGACTACCAAAAGGATGTTGGTAACATCTGGCTGAGTATTCCAGGCATGGTGCGAGAAGTCTTTCAACCCACCGCCGGTAAGCGAAGGATCGATATTCTTCGTGGCTTTGGCGGTGTTGTCAATGCCGGAGAAATGCTCGTTGTTCTCGGCCCCCCTGGCTCAGGATGTTCTACATTCCTCAAGTCATTATCCGGCGAGACCAACGGTATCTACATAGACGACAAGACATACTTCAACTACAACGGTATCACCTCCGAGGAGATGCACAAGTATCACAAGGGTGAAACCATCTACACCGCTGAAGTCGATGTTCACTTCCCTATGCTTTCGGTCGGCGACACACTCACCTTTGCCGCGCGCGCTCGATGCCCTCAGAACTTGCCCAAGAATATCAACCACAACCAGTACAGCGACCACATGCGAGATGTTGTCATGGCCATGTACGGCATCAGCCACACCGTCAACACGCAGGTTGGTGATAATTACATCCGAGGTGTATCAGGAGGAGAACGAAAGCGCGTAACCATCGCCGAAGCAACACTCTCAAACGCACCCTTCCAGTGCTGGGATAACTCAACCCGCGGTTTAGATTCCGCCAACGCGGTCGAGTTCTGCAAAACCCTCCGTTTACAATCCGAGCTGTTCGGTCAGACATGCGCTGTCTCTATCTATCAAGCTCCCCAGTCAGCGTACGATCTGTTTGACAAGGCCCTCGTTATTTACGAAGGACGCCAGATCTTCTTCGGACGCGCCGACGAGGCGAAGCAGTACTTTATCAATCTCGGCTTCAAGTGTCCCGATCGTCAAACCACGCCCGACTTCCTGACTTCCATGACTGCACCAGCCGAGCGCGTCGTGCGTCCTGGCTTCGAGGGCAAGGTCCCGCGCACACCTGATGAGTTCGCCGCGTGCTGGAAGGAATCCCGCGAGTATCAGCTCGTCCGCTCCGAGATCGACACCTACAAGAATCTCTATCCGCTCAACGGTCCCGCCGCCGAGGCGTTCCGCGAGAACAAAAAGTCCGCCCAGGCAAAGGGCCAGCGCCCCAAGTCCCCCTTCACCCTGTCGTACATGCAGCAAGTCCAACTCTGCCTCTGGCGAGGCTGGAAGCGTCTCGTCGGTTCACCGGGTGTTACAATCTTTGCGCTTATAGCAAATACGTGCACAGCATTTATTGCTTCTTCTCTCTTCTACAACATGCAGCCCACAACGGATGACTTCTTCAAACGCGGTGCTGTTCTCTTCCTCGCCGTCTTGTCCAACGCCTTCTCATCTGCTCTCGAGATTCTGACTCAGTATGCTCAACGTCCTATTGTTGAGAAACATGCGCGCTACGCTTTTTACCATGCTTCTGCCGAGGCCTTTGCTTCTGCTCTGGCTGATATGCCGTACAAGATCAGTAATAGTATTATATTCAACCTCATTCTTTACTTCATGACGAATCTTAACAGGGAAGCGGGTGCATTCTTTTTCTACCTCCTTGTTTCATTCATCATGGTCCTCGCCATGTCTGGTATTTTCCGATCAATGTAAGTTTCCCACCCTATTACAATAGTGCAGCATCACTGAACATGCATCTCAGTGCTTCACTCTCTCGCACCCTCTCACAGGCCATGGTTCCCGCTTCGCTCCTGATTCTTGCCCTCGTCATTTTCGCCGGCTTCGTCATTCCAACCGACTACATGCTCGGATGGTGTCGATGGATCAATTATCTCGATCCAGTCGCTTACGCCTTCGAGTCCCTCATGGTCAACGAGTTCTCCGGCCGCAACTTCACCTGCACGGCCTTCGTCCCTAGCAACTCTGTCGCCGGATACGAGAATGCAGGCGGCTTGAACCGAGCTTGTACAACTGTTGGCAGTGTTCCTGGCAGCTCTATAGTTAGCGGCGATGCTTTCCTCAACGTAAAGTACAAGTACTTCCACGCTCACAAGTGGCGCAACGTCGGTATCATCATCGCCATGACCATCTTCAACCACATTGTCTACATCATCGCTACCGAGTACATCTCCGCCAAGAAGTCAAAGGGTGAAGTCCTCGTCTTCCGTCGCAGCCACATGCCCACTTCCACCAAGTCCAAGGCTGACCCCGAGTCTGCTGTCGCTGGCCCTGTTCCCACCGCTGAGAAGTACAACAACGAGAACACCAACATTCAGCGCTCCACTAGCGTCTTCCACTGGAACAATGTGTGCTACGACATCAAGATCAAGGGCGAACCACGGCGTATTCTCGACAATGTTGACGGATGGGTCAAACCAGGAACTCTCACAGCTCTCATGGGTGTATCAGGTGCCGGAAAGACCACTTTGCTCGACTGTCTCGCCGATCGAATCTCAATGGGCGTCATCACCGGTGAAATGCTCGTCGATGGCAAGATCCGTGACTCATCATTCCAGCGAAAAACAGGATACGTGCAGCAGCAAGATCTTCACCTCGAGACCAGCACCGTCCGTGAAGCCTTGACTTTCTCTGCTCTTCTTCGCCAGCCTGCCTCCACACTGCGCTCCGAGAAGATCGCCTACGTTGATGAAGTCATCAAGCTGTTGGACATGCAAGAGTATGCCGACGCAGTCGTTGGTGTCCTCGGCGAGGGTCTCAACGTTGAACAGCGCAAGCGTCTTACCATTGGTGTTGAGCTCGCCGCCAAGCCTCCCCTGCTTCTCTTCGTCGACGAACCTACTTCCGGTCTTGACTCACAGACGTCCTGGGCTATTCTCGATCTTCTCGAGAAGCTCTCCAAGGCAGGCCAGTCTATCTTGTGTACCATCCATCAACCGTCCGCAATGCTCTTCCAGCGCTTTGACCGTCTTCTCTTCCTCGCAAAGGGCGGACGCACCATCTACTTTGGCGACATTGGCGAGAACTCGGAGACTTTGACCAACTACTTCGTCAAGAACGGCTCTGATCCTTGCCCCAAGGGTGAAAACCCTGCTGAGTGGATGCTGGAGGTCATCGGCGCGGCGCCTGGTTCACATACTGAGATTGATTGGCATCAAGTTTGGCGTCAGAGTCCCGAGTATCAGGATGTTCAGAATGAGCTTCAGCGTCTCAAGGCTGAGGGTGAGGCCCGCAACGAGCCCCACGATAGCAACTCTGAGGATTACCGCGAGTTTGCTGCGCCTTTCTGGGAGCAGCTTCGTGTTGCTGGTTATCGAGTCTTCCAACAGTACTGGCGCACTCCCTCTTACATCTACTCCAAGGCTGCTCTCGTCATCCAACTCGGTCTCTTCATTGGTCTCGTCTTCCTCAACGCTCCGTTGTCCATTCAGGGCCTGCAGAACCAAATGTTTGCTATCTTTCAGGTCCTCACAGTCTTCGGTCAACTCGTTCAAGGACAGGTAAGTCTTGGTTCAACCCCGCACCTTCAACACGCACTAACTAGTTCAGATGCCTCACTTTGTTACCCAACGCTCCCTCTACGAAGTCCGCGAACGCCCCTCCAAGGCATACAGCTGGAAGGTATTCATGCTCTCTCAGATCGTTGCTGAGATCCCATGGAACTCTCTCATGTCCGTCATCTTGTTTGTCCTCATCTACTATCCCGTTGGATTCCAGAAGAACGCCGAATTCGCTGGCCAGACTGCCGAGCGAGGTGGTCTCATGTGGCTTCTCTTCTGGCAATTCCTCATCTTCACATGTACATTCGCCAACATGTGTATCTCTATCGTCGATACCGCCGAAGCCGGAGGTAACATTGCCAATGTTCTCTTCATGATGTGCCTGCTCTTCTGTGGTGTCTTAGCGTCACCTTCCAACATGCCCGGCTTCTGGATCTTTATGTATCGAGTGTCTCCGTTCACATATCTGGTGTCTGCTATTTTGTCGACCGGTCTCGCCAACACACACGTCACTTGCGCGGCCAATGAGTACACCAAGCTCCAACCTCCCAGCGGCGAGGCCTGCCAACAGTATCTCGGGACGTACATTGACAAGATGGGTGGCTACCTCCTCGACCCCAACGCCACTTCGGAGTGTAACTTCTGCCCCATCAAGGATACCAACGTTTTCCTCACGTCCCTCAGTTCCAGCTACGACCACCGATGGAGGGACTTTGGTATCGGAATGGTGTACATTGTCTTCAACATCTTTGGAGCCTTGTTCCTTTACTGGCTTGTTCGCATGCCCAAGAACAAGAACAAGGCCAAGAAGTAAATCACCAGCAATGGTAATACACCACACACAACTTGAGCTTTGGCTCTTTTTTATTTTTATTTTTGGTGCAAGGATTCTGTTTCAGAGAATTACTATAGACTGGTTTGGGTTTTTTACTTTTAATTAGAATTGCAATCATGGACTGTCCGATTTAGACTTGTAGGAAGCTCAATAGCACATTGTCAATACATTACGCTCTCTACCCGCCACTCGTGCCTCATCAGTGGTTATTAGATTACCATGTGGGACACTGCTACTGTGAATAATCGTTCTGCTCTATTTCTGACTCATAGGTAACATCTCTTTGTCATTCACTTCAGATGGGTCCTCCCTTGTCCCGTTATTTCCTTCGCTCCCGGCATTTCCTGTGTTGCCGATATTACCGATATAACCACCAAACGCTGACGTTTGAGATTTCGCAAATGGGTCATTTCTAGCCTATAGCGCGACAGGTAACGCTAATGGCGCCTGAATGATTTGCATGTGTAATTTGTAGGGCTGAGGTGGTTGGAGTTTTGTAAGGGAATTGGCTGGTGACGTTGGGGTTGGCATAAATACTGGGACACTTGAAGTTGCATGTCATTTTCGCACGAGTACAAGATCAATTACCTTTACAGCGAAAGATTTTACTATGAATAGTTGGTGCATCGGTAGCCTAAAATTGTAAATTCTACTACATTCTGAATCAAATGATTAGTATCTTCTCAAGATCTTCGGTCCAACGGAGAGGACTTGCGAAGCAATCATATTTACCACCACATAAGCCAGCATGTCAGTCACATCGAAAGAACTCATCGCCAGTACTATAAGACCCTGATTCATACCCCTATAGTATCGTCTTACAAGACGTCCATTCATTATTAATTTGTCAATCCCCCTCCAATCATATCCCCACTACCGTCCGGCCGAGAGTCCAGATGCCGGGAAGATCTGCTCCATCGGAGGATGAACCCCGCGGGCCGCAAACACACCCGCCTCAACCCGGACCCCAGCATCACTAATACATAAACTCCAACACATCCATCCTCACTCTTCACCATGATCTTCTCAGTCATCTCAAGTCAAAATGGCAGTCGACACTTCAGATAGCGTCTGCCCCACCCTCCGCGATGAACCCCTCACTGATGAAAAACCCCAAGACGACACAGCTTCAACACCAAGCGAGGGCAACAACGATGAAGAGAACCAAACTTGCACAACAAATGACCCAGACGAACCCCCAGATGGTGGATTACAAGCATGGCTTCAAGTCGTAACAGGCCATCTTGTTGCGTTTAATTCATAGGGCTACCTCATCAGCTTCGGCATCTTTCAACCCTACTACGAAGAACAATTCTCCCTCCCGCCCTCAACAATCTCTTGGATCGGAAGTCTAGAAGTCTGTCTCATTTTCTTCATCGGTACATTCTCCGGCCGAGCTTTCGACGCAGGGTATTACCGCACTGCACTAGCCGTAGGCCTGTTCCTCCAGATTTTAGCCATCTTCATGACGAGTATCACATCATCATACTGGCAAGTCCTCCTCGCGCAGGGAATCTATCAAGGTCTTGGCAATGGAATCATCTTTGCACCGACGATAGCAAATATGTCGACATATTTCACTAGCAAGAAAATTATTGCTATTTCAGCTGGTGCTTGTGGTGCTGGTACGGGAGGAATTGTGTTTCCGTTGATTGCGCAGCAACTTCTTCCCAAAATTGGATTCCGATGGACGGTGCGAGTGATGGGATTGGTAGTCGTCGTTTCGTCCATGATTATCATGATCATTGCGAAGACAAGGCTCAAGGCGAGAAAGGCTGGACCACTTGTTGAATGGGCTGCGTTCAAGGAACCAGCGTATGTGCTCTTTGCAGCAGCAATGTTCTTTACATTGTGGCCGACTTGGATCTCCTACAATTATGTAAGTGTTCACAGCTCAATTGACCACTGTGACAGGTTCTAATGATGTCTTGTTGTTTATATTGCGCAGTAGTGCTGGGTGACAATATATTTTATGAAACTTGGTTGTTCATTATTGAGATGAGAGTTCTTCTCGGGTTTATATCTCTAGATGATTTCATCTAGGACTTTGAACTTTAAATCTAGGACTTTCAGACTAACAGTCTGAATCCTGAAGATAAGGGGGATTCCCGGGTTTTCCAACACATTGTGGACGACGACAAACAGAAAGCAGATGCGTTGGGTGTCGAAATTAGAACGCCCTTTGTGATGAAGGCAGAAGGGGGGCCGAAACTGGGGCCCTGGCTGGGTACGCCCTGACAGCCCCGCCATGTCAGCCTGGGTGCGTGCAAGTGATCTGTGCGTGGGCGGGCCGGCCAAGTATATAATACCTGCCCCCGCGACCTCTGGTCGTTGGACTCCCCGCGCTGCTGGCGCCGCCTAAAATGGCGATGCTTTCCGCCCGATTTGGCGGTCCCAGCAGCGCTTTCTCGGTTTAAGGAGTAATTTATATCTCAAGGGTTAGGATTTTTGTTCAATCCACTTGTCTGTTCAACGCGCTTATCAAGTACGTTAACCTAAAAGCCTTTTATATTATAAGAGTTATAGTTTTCTAAGGGATAAACTAATCCATATTAGATTTATATTAGTAGATTTATTGGGTAAAGGCTAAGTAAACATTAAATATTATATCTCTTAATAGTTAATAGTACGTATTAGGCTTATTAAGGTAAAAAAGTATTATTAATAGCTAGTAAGCTAAGTTCTATAAAAGTACTAATAAATGTATTTTATATATTAAGATATTTACTAAAATAAGAGTAAGCTTTATTAAAAAGCTTATTTATTTGGCAGTAAGCCTTAGGCTTAGGCTTATAATGCTTAGGGTAAGTATAGGGCTGCTTATGTTAAAGTAAGTAAGTAAATAAGTGTTGAACAGTAGGATGGCCGCACGGGGTATCATGTGACCTAATAGTCAGCTGTCGGCAACCCTAGACCCATTCAGGAAAGCATAATAAGCAGACCCCTCTCCGAGGAAGGCGGGGGATGGAGTTGGGACAATACTGTTGAATGTTGGAGGCTTCACCTTCAACTTCGGGATTAAGGTTCAGGATTAAAATTTGTCCTAAACTTAGACCGTAGGACTTTCATCTAGGACTTTCTAGGACTCAAGTCCTAGAAGGAACCAGTCGAAGATATAAGGTCTCAAAGGTCCTTCGATTGCGACAGGATGTAGGAATACACACGATTCACCTTAATATCTGACAAATACACATACAATTAAAGACATCAAGGCGCACGCGATCCGTTCAACAGAAGAAACCATGTTCTTACCCAGTGTCATGAAGACCAGAGGGTGCCGACTTTCACCTGGCCCAATTCTCCAAAGGCGCCCCTCGAGTCAACTTCCTATGACAAGTGAGGGCCTCATACCTCGAATTGCCTTGGGTGTGTATAAATGATAAGTGACATCATTCTATAAGATTGAGGGGTTAAAAGAAGCTTCAAGCCCTAATATAAAGGTAAAGAATATAAGATAACACATATGGGCATATACTCGTTATAAATGATAAGAAATTCGGGCCGTACCGCACAACATCGCCTTGTGGCAGTCAGCATCAAGCCCAAATCATCCGGAGCTCGAGCTTACCCTGTTGCTCATGCAGCTTTAGGAGCGGCACAGGATATTTATCGAGAGGATGGAAGAAAAGTCGATAAACCACGCTTCATAAGAGCTAGATCGTTACCAGTACGGTCATTCGTCCCAACATGAACTCTACAGAGATGAGATCAAATTCGCTGGCCTTACCAGCAAGACTGCGCAAGCAATAAGCAGTGCTAAGTTTGAAGCAGTCAGAGCGCTATAAGCGGTGCGCAACAACCGCGACGTGAGGGTTAGTTCTCTGTCCATTAGATGCATCGATTGCTGTGAGATTGGCGTATTAACAGATTAAGGTTATTCTGTTCTATCAACTGTCTTGAGAGGTAGGATATTAATAGTGAAAGAATCGATATATTGACTTATTCTTACAACACGAGTGTGAGCCGCTGTACCTAGCTGTATCGTACACAACGACGACTTTAACAGGCCAAGCGGGACGTTGGCCGGCAGCGAATGAGCTAGAACCTAATTACGTGTTATCGATATGTCAGGCTAGGGTTCTAGGATCTGTCCGTAAGGGTGTCGGCTGCTTCGGTATCCCCGGACTGTCCGAAGGACCGGTTGGGGGGTCATGAGAACGCCAGCACCGTGCCAAGTTTGGCATGCTCTTGGACTCGAGAAATAGCGGGTTAAGGTTTACTGTCTGTAGTAGATCTAGAATCTCATAAAAAGGAATGATTAAAATATTATCCCTCACGAAAAGACTCTACAGCACCGTTCTAAATTAGTCAAATGCCGAGATCTGCCTATATAATGCTAGTTAGAGTTGCTCCTGCCCTCCTGCCATTTCCCGTAGTCCTTGTAGGAAGCTTTCCGGGCCATCCGTTTCCGCCGTCTTCCGACCTGTAAGCGGGGTATGTATAGGGGCTACTATTTCTAATAAAATCTGTATATATATTCGTAGTGAACGACTAGTTGTAGTATTTTTTCTTAATTTTTTCTTTTTGTCCTTACCTAGCTATCATGGTAAATAGAAGCACCATATTATTAAGGCTATACCTAAGACCATGCCGAACTATCGGAATCAATCGGGTCGCACATCTGCATAGCAGAGTCTCGCAACGGAGCTATGCAGTAGTTGCCAGCTCCCCTCAAGAAAAGAACAGCAACACTGCCTTCGA
Organism: Fusarium nygamai; assembly: GCA_001262555.1. Lineage (NCBI taxonomy): Eukaryota > Fungi > Ascomycota > Sordariomycetes > Hypocreales > Nectriaceae > Fusarium > Fusarium nygamai. The sequence goes on along the minus strand of LBNR01000066.1, from coordinate 12,787 downwards.
CGAAGAGACAGATGTCCTCATAGTCGGATCCGGCGGCGCAGGTCTAACAGCCGCACTCCGCTGCAACGCGCTCTCCCTCTCATCCCTCGTCGTCGAGAAAACCGACAAAATCGGCGGAACAACAGCTCTCTCCGGCGGCGGGATGTGGATTCCCAACAACTCGTACAGCAAAGCACGCGGCGACAACGACAGCATCGAGAATGCCCTGACGTACATGAACCACTGCATAGGCAACGTGGGACCTTCCTCGTCGCCCGAACGCCGCATCGCGTTTCTGGAGAACGCACCGCGCATGATCGAGTTTCTGAAAGAGCAGGGCTACCAGGGGCGCGCGTCGGGCCAGTATCCGAATTATTATCCGCAACTCCCTGGAGGCGATGTTCCGCGCAGCGTTGAGGGTGTGGTGTTTGATGCGCGGAAAATCGGGTCGTGGTTTAAGCTTGTTCGGCAAGGCCCGCAGCTTATGCCGCCTGCATATACCGATGAAGTCAGTATACTTTTCAGATCGGTGACGTCATTATCGAACATGATATATGCTGCTAAGGTCGTGGGGGTTCGCGGATTCGGGCGAATGCTGATGGGTCAAGTTCCTGTGACTCTGGGGACGGGGCTTATTTGCCAACTGCTCTATCTCAATCTAAAGCGGAAATTCAACATCTGGCGTGAGAGCCCGTTGATGGATTTGATCGTAGAAGATGGGAAAGTCGTTGGCGCGCTTATTAACCGTGGAGGGGAGAAACCTGTGCGCGTTCGTGCACGTCGGGGAGTGCTCCTTGTTGCGGGAGGATTTGCCCGAAATGAAGAGATGAGGAAGCAGCACCAAGAAAGTCCTACTACTTCGGAATGGACCTTGGCACATGAGGGTGACATGGGCGATGCAATCCAGATTGGTGTTGGTGTAGACGCGCAACTCGCATTGATGGACGATGCGTGGTGGGGACCTTCAGCTATCGATCCCGTGACGGGTCAACACTTCTTCCTACTCTTGGAGCGCGCGCTCCCGCATTCCATCATCGTCGATTCCTCCGGAAAACGCTTCATGAACGAAGCACAGTCTTACACCAATGCCGGGCAGGCGATGTACCGGCGCAACCGCGACGTCGCTGCGATACCGGCGTGGATCATCCTGGACTCCAACCACCGAAAACGATACCTGTTCGCCAACATGCCGCCGCGATTCACCCCGAAGTCTGCATTAAAATCCGGCTTCATCGTCAAAAGCAATACTCTGGAGGACTTGGCTAACCAGATCGGCGTGAATGCCCAGAACCTTAATGACACCGTGCAGCGTTTCGGCGACATGGCGCGGCGGGGCGTAGACGAAGACTTCGGCAGAGGAGGCAACGTGTACGATCAATTCTTCGCAGACGACAAGGTGAAGCCGAATGGTTGCCTAGGACCAATTGAGAAGGCACCATTTTATGCTTTGAAGGTGTGGCCAGGAGACTTGGGGACGAAGGGTGGGTTACTTACGGATGAGAATGCTCAAGTTGTTGGGAAGTCGGGCAAACCAATTCCCGGCTTGTATGCGGCGGGAAATACAACGGCTTCCGTCATGGGGAGATGTTATCCGGGACCTGGTTCAACTTTGGGCCCGGCATTGACGTTTTCGTTTATTGCTGTAAATCATATGGCGAAGAAAAAAATTTAGTGAAGCGGTGGTTGTTGGAGCATCCTCAACAACCCTCTCTTTACGCCAGAGTTTTTGATATTTCTTCTAAACGGCTCGCAGGGTGTCTCTCTCTCAGTCTGAGGTTCTTTGGTTAGCGGCAATTGAGAGGTTAAGTTAGGGGAAAAGAAAGGCACGTACACTTTCGATCTTCATCGTGCTGTGGGAATCATGATTCAGGTCCATGGCTTGAACACCGCGGTCAGGCATTGTGGCGGCGATAGTGGCGTTGTGCTATTGAAACTGGTGGATGATAAGTGTCGAGCGGAGACCTTGAAGTGTATTGAAGCTATGGAGTGAATCTATGTAGCGGTTTTAGGTACAAGACGAAAGTCGAGGTAAAACTAATTGCTGCAGAGCGAGGAACGAGCGAATGCAATTACTATAATTACAGGTGCTTAAAAACGATTCTCTATTAAAAACCGTATGCTAGCTATACGCTGCTTAGATAGGTTAGCTAAATTAATATATTTAGACTTAAAAAAATAAATTATTAAACGCTAATTAATTTAACGTAACGTATTTAATAAGCATACACAGCAGATAAGTATGCACCGCACTTTTCTAAATCCTTTAACTAGTAATCAATTTAAAACCACTATAAACTATCTAATTAGATAAAATTACCTCACTATAATCTTCCCTAGATGTCTCAATTACTACCTAATAGGTCCTTGCATTATGCCCGGCCTTACCGCATACACCACATTATCGATTGCCCGGTCGCACCGACCTTCCTTAAGCACTACTTCTCTATAATTCCCTCACTAAAAATTATGCTCCAAAAGTCTCTGGACACCCCACCCTGTAGCAACTCAATTACTTCAACCGCGATAACTTCATTTATACACAACTTTATTAAATGAAGGTCAGTAACAATATATTGTATATCATTTTAAAGCCCTGATTTTTCTCTTTAATATTTTGTATACCATCCCCTTGCCCGAATGCAAGCATCAAGTCGGCGGGGGAGTGAGTCAATCAGACTGTTAATCTGCTCTGATGTAATTGCTGCCCACGCCAACTTAATACATTCGATCAACTTTGCTCTATCGACATCGTTGTTTTTCAAGAGGTCTAATTGAGGGAACATCTTTTTAATGTTTAGCTTTAACTGCTTCCAAATATGCTCAATTGGGTTGAGATCTGGCGAATGTGCCGGCCAGTCAATCCAGGAAATACCGTGTTCCAGCAACCAAGTTGTTGTAGATTCCGACGTATGAATACGGGCGTTATCTTGTTGAAATTGACGAAAACCCGTATATATAGGAAGTAAACCTTCTTTTAATGCCTCCTGATAACTCAATGAAGAATATCCTTTCCTTCTGGCGGTTGGTCGCGGATCATAACGACGATATCGGATTTTCCTCCTCTCCAGATTGCTCCCCAAACCATGATCGATAATCTAAACTTTCCATGAACTGTTACGTTTACTAATTCTTTTATAAACTTCTCGTGAGGTTTACGGAAGATCCAGCCACGTTTATAATTTGGTTGCGATTGAACTGTCGATTCGTCGCTGAAAATAGCCTGAAGAAGTCGTCAGTCGCGGGGCGGATTCCCGAGCTACATCTATCCGCGAACTTTAAAGTGACAAACCTCTAACAATTCTTCTAAATCTTCCTTCCAAGCTTGACACCATAAAAGCCGCTGTCGAGCGGTTTCTTTAGATAGCGGGATTCTCTGCATAGCCCTCCATTTGCGACCGTAATGGAGGCGTATAACTCGGCGTATCGTTGTTCGTGAGATGTGACCACCTAGAAAGTTGACAAGCTTTTCATATGTGATGCGACGGTCGCGTTTAAGTGAAATTAATACGTACCGAATCTGCTGAATTGTGAGTTTTCGGGGACGTCCAGATCTTGGTAAATTATCTAGAGTTCGTAGAGTTTTCCAGCGTTGAACAATATTCGAGATTGTTTGAGGTGAACATCTTGCCTCGCGTGCGACATCTCGGAGTGACCTCCCGCTCTCTACCGCCTGCACAATTAAAGCTTTAATCGTAGGACTAAATTCATCGTTTCTTTGGCGATTTGCGCATAAAATGGACAAAATTCCATTTATTTGCGACATGATTTGTCGAAGTTTTGGACGAATTTGCAATCTACGGTCAGTCTGATTTTATCTGGTGGATTACATGTTGGCGGGGCAGCGTCCAGAGACTTTTGGACACTAATTTTTGGGGACGTGAAGATTTTACCCGAATTTAGCAGAACCTCGCTACGTGCACGGGCCAAATTCTGTGTAATTCGGCACATTACAGCAAGCCCTTATTACAGTAGTATACTCTACTAGCCGTTCGATGACACGAGCTCGTAAAGATCGTTGTAACAAAGAGGGTGGATAACGTATGAAAGCTAAAGTATGCGTTCACACGCGTGTGTGACGCGCCGATTGTCAATCGAAATGGGACAAATCAGTCGCTATGGATTACATGGGAATAAACCGGAGATAGTCAAGCATCTGAGAAGTAGACAGGGGTATGCGACAAATAGGGGTACACGACAATTAGGAATAGAAGAGTAGGGCCTTGATGAACGGGCCGTTGAATTAGCTTTAACAACAGATGAAAATAGGGTATTAAGCGAGAAAATCGACCAATCACAGGTCTCAAAGAGAAGGAAGGTTATATTAGACCCTAATCAGAAGGTATATATACCTTAAAAGAGGTCTATAAAACAAGGGATACTATAGTAGTTAAAACAGGGAAAGAATAAGGTTATTTAACTTATGACTTAGTAGATATAAGCTTATATAGCTAGTAGAAAAAGACTGGATGAAAAAAGAGCTTATTTTTATTAATTTTTATATAGTTGAAGATATCGAGGTTATGGTGTTGAGGCCAAAAGCGGGGTGCCGAGATCCCGGGGTGCCGGGTTCCCGGTCCCGTGACTTAAGAAAAAAGTAAAAAGTCGCAGATCATCGGAAGTATATAACGTGGTTGATAAGCATGCGACGCAGATAAGCATGCGACGCACTTTTCTCAACCTTTTCAAACTACAGCTCGAGAGCTCGAGCTGCAGTTTGAAAAGGCCAGCTTTCACTTGCTAAATTCCTCCCCAGATGACTCAAGAACTACCTGACAAGTCCTTGCATTATGACCGCCTTTACCGCATACACCACAGCGCCGACCGCCCGGTCGCTCTGACCTTCCTCGACCACCACTTCTCGATAATTCGGCCACTACCTGAGTATCAACATCCATCTGATCAATTACTTGTGATGCTTCCTGTACAGTCATAGTCCCTCCTTTCTGTAGTCTAGTCCTTTTTGCCCTGCGGCGCCGACTTAGTATCTCATTTGCATCTCGAAGATTGCGAAGCTCAGCCCTCAATAAGGTAACCTCATGCATAACTGCCTTTGTTGCCTTTGTAGCTGACTTTAAAGCTTCAATAATAGACTCTGGAGAGCTACTATGATGCCTTCTGATTCGTTTTTCAAGGTATTCAGACTGAGATTGGGCCTCAATTACTGTCTTTGGGGTCTTTGAAGCCCATGGTGTTGATGGTTGAGTAGCCTCCCCGGGAGGCGTTGGGGTCCGTAGCTGCACATTAAGCTTTGAGATCACAGTTTCTGGGTTAAGAGGAGCAAGTCCAGCTCCTCTAAAACCCCCCCGGATATTACTTTCTGTAAAAGTAGCCTGAAAAGCGGCATAAAAGGCCGGGAAGAACTCCATCTTGGAAATATGGGTAATAGAGCATCTGATCAGATGCTCTATTTCTCGACCATAAGCCTTCTTTAGTACTGCAAAGCACCCAACATCAAGAGGCTGGAGTAGGTGAGATGCATGAGCAGGCATACAGAGCGTAATAATCTTATGATCCTGGCAGTATCTCTCAAAATCGGCTGAGTGGTGGCTTTCGTGACCATCGAGGATCAGGAGACGATAGGGACCAGTTGATCGGTTAGTTGTAGACTGATTAAAGTGCTTTAGCCACTCAAGACCCAGCTCGTTATTTGTCCACCCATTTTGGCTCGTTGCGATAACCCAATCGGGTGGGAGGTCGCATTCTCGGTACCAATTGGCAAGGTGATATTGGCCTGCACCAATGATGAACGGCGCGATCGCTTGACCTTCCGCATTAATCGCCTGAATTGCAGTAATCCATTCACGATTTCCAGGCTGCACTGATTTTGGCCTTCCCTGTGTTTCTGAACCTGTGACAGCCATTCCGGCCATAATGAGGCCCATCATAAAGCCAGTCTCATCAAAGTTCCAGATATCATCTGATCGGATACCATACTTCGCGATTGTATTTTGTACGAGCCTAAACCAGCCGCGAATAATAGTCGGATCTTCGCATTTAGCTCTCTGATAGTCATACCTCCGAAATAAACGCGTCTTTAGCTCTGGTTGTCGCTTCACGAAGTTATGAGCCCAGCGCTTGCCGACAGGTGACGCGTTGCGGTCAGCTAGCAGAGAATTGGCCATTTCTTCCATAAAACGCAGTCGCGAGGGAAATCCTCGCGAATCCAGGTCAAGGATAAATTGGACTATTATCTGTTCCTCTAGATCAGATAGTTTCCGCGATTTTGGGATAAAATCGCATCGCGATTGAATGCCATTTCTACGGCGACGTAGCCTAGGCTCAGAGATCTCATACATTGTTGCAGCGCGTCGGGTACTTAATTTTGGGTTATTCTGAAGGGCCTGAAGGGCAAGGAGGGTTCTAGCTTCATCTAAATGTTGTGACATATTTGGTGGTTGAGAACTAATTGATTAGATAAAAAGTTAGATGTAAGAGGGAAAAGTGCGTCGCATGCTTATCTGCGTCGCATGCTTATCTGCGTCGCATGCTTATCTGCGTCGCATGCTTATCAACCACGTTAATCAATAATGTCTCACCCGATTCCAGGGTCTTCGGGGTGCACAATGATGGCATTTTAGCCTTGAGGGTTGCACACCGCTTGCAGCAAAATACGTGTCGTGAGCATATCCCGCGTTTTCCCTGTCATAATACATATTTCCCGCAGCCTGTGACGTCAGATGCATCGAGATGTGCCAAGTTATGGGGATCGTGAGATTATTGGTGGATCTAACTAAAGCTTGGATGATGCTTGTTTCCGAGCGTTTTTGCACTTTAATTACCGAGACTAATGTCTTATCTTGCTTTGACAGTTTAATTTTAGTATTTTATTTAAAAGCCAAGATTAATTTAGTATTAATTTGGTAGTGCTTAACGTGAGGTTGTTTGTTCTATGAGAGATGGAGTGCCATATCACGGAACTGATGTTGCTCCGATGGATTTGACGGCGTTTTGGAAAACACCAGGATTATGTCTTGTGACTTTTGTGCAAGGTACAAGGGATTAAATTGGTATCATAAATTAATGCACACAAAATGATTCGCTCTTTGATATGCAATGCTCTTCCACTCATACGCCAACAGCCTCATTTGTCCGTGCTGTTAATAATCACCATCTCATGATCCATTCCATCCGTCACAGCCGTTCGTCCACTACTCGCAGTAACAGTCGTCAACCCTCCAACATCACTCAGTGTCGGTATATCCTCCTCATCTGGTATCCGTGCCAAAGACCGGTCGATAAAAATTGGCTTAGGATTTAATTGTCCTTTGGCCTTCGTCATCCTGGACTTCATCTCCATGACGAGTTGTCGTGTTGATGGCACGCAGGCTACTATAGAACCGACATACGTCTCAATGCATGCCCATAAGACAACCTGGACTTGACCCATTTCTGTCGATATACGTTAATAAATGGTATTGTGTGCACTGCGCTCTACTCACCTGCTTCTATTGGATCTCCCAGTAGTTGCACCACGAGGATTGTCCGTACCAAGCTGACAACCGTCAAACTTATCGTATCGTCAGTATCAAGCAATGCGACATGATCAAGGCACCTTACAAAAGACCTAATCCAAACATTCCCATCACACTAATTTTCTTGTTGAGTTTAAGCCCGATGTTGTAGAGCTGCGTCATGGGCAGAATAAGCATCCAGACATCGAGACCCAAGTTGATTACACAGCTCGCCAAGACGATTTTGATGGCGTTAATGAACTTTCGCATATCGATTTCCTCCTTGTCCTTCACGTTCAGTAGAAGTGTTGCTGATCTCCCAATTGTACAGAGGAGAACGACCACGATGATTGTGGACACGATATTGAAGGCGATTGTTACCCAGACCAGGATTCTGAATGTCTTATCGGGAAATATGCGGAGATAGAAGAAGAGAATCGAGGTTTTCGCTGCGGCCAACCCCCATAGGTATAGCATGTGCATGATAAATATTTCCTGCATTCAGGTCAACAAGATTCGTATATAACAGCTGAGATACTTACCTTGAAAGCATTTTGCATATCATTTTTTGTAAATAGTGGCATAGCGAGTCCAATGCCGTGTTTGATTGCTGTGAGAATGTGAGCTGTGAAGCAATCTGAGAGACTAGGGGACCAAAAGCTTACCGTGCAGTGTAAGTACAGTCAAAGGTATCAAGATGAACTGCTTGTTGTTAGCGTAGCGACACAACCGGGACAGAGAAGCATACAAAGGTGATGAATGCCCAGATGTCATCTGCACCCCAGGGAATCCTGGCTATCATCTTGGAAGCCACTCTCAGGGCGACAAAGAACATCGCTAGCGTGGTGAATATGATGATGACAATTCGATATTTTTGGCGGTTATCCTGAAAAGGCATATTACAGAGCTCTACGCCAAATTTTAGAAGACCTCCGCAGTGTTAGCAGGTCAGGTAATCATAGAAGCACCGAATTACTTTACCTTTTACCTCTTGTGCGGTACAACTACCAGTGACACAGTTCATAACATCTATCCGTAAAGAAGGGTTATCGCACATTGACCTGATATTCCCATTCATCTTGTCTGCGTCGAGCATTTGGAAAACACACGGCATCTGCAACAAAGTCAGCCCATTGATCAGATGAAAGCATGCTGAACTTACTGCACATGACGGAACATCCGTGACCGACAAAGCCATCGACAGGCCCGCCAAACAGAACAGAAACAAGAGATTCATTTTGAGGCTCTGTGGAACAGAAAAGAGAATGAAACGGAAATAGCCTGCGCTCAGGCTCTCAAGTAACTTTTAACAGAACCCTTACCCGGAGCTGAAGACACATCCTACTACGTTTCTGGTCTAGCACCACCTGAGTCTGGACAGATCGATCCCTTCTTCAACAAGGCTAGCGAGGAATGTTATAGCGCCTTGTCATTCCAACGGGAAGTTACTTACACGGGTTAAACTGAATTTGGTGGGTGATCGCGCAGGTACCCTGCTGCGCTATGACCGCGGATAACGGAAAAGGGGGAGCGATGTATCGTGGCGCACGCCATTTCAAATCTTGGGGATGGTCATCACAGCGAACGGGGCGATGAGATGTTTCATTTACCCCGTAGTCTAAATTACAACCGGCAATTGTCCTAGATTTGCTTCTTCTTTAAAATCATCGAACCGGCATTCTCTGCGGAGGTTTTCAACCCCCCAAACATTTCGTGAGCCCCTATCCCTTCAACTGTCGAGGAGCTCCGGCGAGTACCCCGCCCCACACCACCCCTGTCAACGAGGAGGTACATGAGGGGATGTGAGCAGTATGATGTAGCGATTTGTAACTCGAGAGATTGCTGGTACTTTTACCATAGGCTAAAATAGGTGAGGGGCTAGATACCTTCAATCCGATGCATTTTTATTGGCTGCCCACCCCTGCTGTGACCCGACCGGAGCTCCTCGACAATTGAAGGGATACCATGTGGCGCGAGAATTCGTGAAACAAAGTTTAGCTTAGCTCCATAATCCCCCCAGACTTCGGGGTCGCCACCGAGTCATGCTAGCACGCACAGTGAGAGCGTTCGTTAGGGTGGGTCAAGCTTCCCGCCAAAGCGACCCAAAGAATGACCCCTGCAATGTAGATTCTTAAGAAAGTTTTGCCCAAAGTCAAATGCAAGAGTCCGCCTGGTGGCGGAATAGAATCCCTTTGTTGATCTCCGATTCCGGGCCAGATTCCTCGGGTCGATGGAGAACCCGGTTCATTGAACCGACGCTGGGGCAGCGGGAAAGTTACCTTTCCTATGCTTTATAAGCACCATGCGTTTTCAGTGATTGGTGGCTTTCCGATACGGATGAAAATGTTGAAATGAGCATATTGTATTGATTTAAGAAGAAGAAAGGCTAGCGCTAACCAGCGGAAGCTATAGACAAGACATCCACATCCCAGCCACCAATGGATCGGAATAGCCATTGATCCGTCAAAAACAACGGTTCTCAACAGAAAACCAAGCGGTGCTCAACAATTCAGGAGCGGATAGGGGGCAAGGTGGTAGTTACTGTGCATTCCTATCAACCAGAATTGCAAGTGCTTGAAGGAGCGCGTCCGAGAGTATAGGTAGGAGTGCATTGTGAAAACTAATTCCGTGCTGTCAATCCCGATTCCGATGCGTCTATTGAATCCGTGAAGGCGTGATCTTGAGCTTAGCGCTGTATCCAAGCCGCTTAACATCATCAAGAGCTTCGTAACAGCCGATCAATCTGCCGTGATTATTTGCTAGCTCTAATAACTTTGGCTGGATTATTCCTCTACCCTGGTCCCATATTGATCTTAGGCCCCATGTCAGCAACAGTCAAAAATCGCTCGAGCATCTGTCTCTGGCCCGTCAACGCCACACGTCAAAGTTGAGCCAATCAACTGGGACGCTAGGCCTTTGGTGACACGCATGGCAGATTCCCTTGGTCGGGCCATTCACTGTTAGCGTTGTCTGTTGTCAGATGGTCCACAGCTCCATGTCCAAGGACAAGGATCCCAGCAAGTCGGCAATGCTCCCCGACAAGCTCAGCGTTGCTTCCTGGAGCCTCCGCGAAGTGTTAGATATTAAGGTGAATTTTGTATATCTCTTGATCCTTTCGCAATCGAAGGACCATTGAGACCTTATATCTTTGATTGGTTCCTTCTAGGACTTGAGTCCTAGAAAGTCCTAGATGAAAGTCCTATGATCTAAGTTTAGGGCTTCAAACTTTAATCCTGAACCTTAATCCTGAAGTTGAGGTGAACTCTCTAATATTCAACACACCCCCTCAGGCTCAATAGGTCCCAGTTGAGCCTGCATTTCCTAGGCAGTCTTCTGTCTTCTGGAGCCTTGCTTCTATTCCTTCTTGCTTCCGGCTCTGCTGCTGTCTTTCCTGAATATCTTCCAGGCCAAGTTGATAGAGGAAGCGGTTCCATTTGCCTGCCGGCAGGGCCTTTGTTAATCCGTCTGCGATCATATCCGTTGATTTGGTGTATTTGACTTGAACTCTCCCTCCTTGGACCTCCTGTCTCAGCCAGTGGTTGTGAATATCTACGTGCCGCAACTTAGTCTTTAAAGTAGCGATTTCGGCGGTCACAAGGTTGATAGTTTGAGTGTTGTCGCAGTCGATACGGATAGTCGGATCATCCATCTGAACTGTAAGCTCTTTCAACAGCCGACTCACATAGAGTGATTCCTTAGCAGCCTGTGCCAGGGCTAGGAGCTCTGCCTCTGTTGTGGATGTGGTGACTGTATTCTGCTTGCTAGCTCTCCAGCCGATCAACCCGTCGAATAGTCGGATAGTGTACGCTTGGGAGCTTTTCCGATCAAGGGTGTTATCGGCAAAAGAAGCGTCATAGCAACTGTAAGACCTCCGGGCCCTCCGAATCGTAGGGCTCGGTGCCTTGTGTGTGAGAGGTAGTGGATAACGCGGTCGGCGGCGTCTTGGTGTTCTTGGCCAGGGTTGACAAGAAATCGGGCCAGCCTGGAGGCGGCGAAAGCTATGTCAGGCCGGGTGTTAACGGCGATATAGAGGATCGAGCCGACTTTACGTTGATATCGTTGAATTTCTGCTGGGGTTGCTAGTCCTGTTTGAGGTCGTAGCTCTGTTTGAGTCATTGGTACTGTAGATGTTCCCTTGTTAGCTAGATTTGCGATTTTGTCAATGTAGGCTGTTTGAGATAGCCAAATCTTCCTTGCAGGTCGGTCCCGTATGACTTCCATTCCTAGGAACCATTGCACGGGGTCTCCGCCTGTTAGCTTGTATTTTGATCCAAGCTGTCTAGTCAATTCATCGGCCCTGTCTTTCCGGGCCTTCCTGTAAGCGATGATAACATCGTCCACGTAAAAGAAGAAGAGGACTCCTTCCTTCTTGAAACAACAAGGTTCGTGAGGAATCTGTGTGTAGCCTATCTCTAGGAGGGTCTTCGAGAGTTCTTTCTGCCATAGCAAGGGAGAGACTCGTAACCCGTATACAGCTTTATTCAGCTGCAGAATGGTCCCTGCCTTCTTGTACCCCGGAGGCATATGCATGAAGATATCCTGGTCAATTGGGGCGTTTACGAATGCGTTGACCACATCGTATTGGACCATCTCTAGGTCAAATCTGGCCGCAATGGCTAGCAGGGTCCGGAAAGACCTTCCGGCTAGGGTAGCTGCATATGTCTCTTGCAACCTTCCCTTAGCTTGTTGGTCTCCTCTGACCACTAGCCGTGCCTTGCATTTCTGAAATCGGCCGTGTTTATCGAACTTGTAAACGTATACCCACATACAGCCAAGGACTTGTTGGTCAACGGCTCGAGCGTCTTTCTTTCGAATCTCAGTCCAGGACCTCATTTCCTTGTGACTCTGAAGGTGGCTTTCTTCAGCCTCTTGAAAGAGCATTCCAAAAGGGTGATGCTTTAGGTCTTGATGTTTCGTCGGGGGCGGCGGTAGGGAGTTTCGATGCATTTTCAACCCTTGTCGGAGCCTCCGTTCGATTGAGGTCTGGAGAGGGGACTTTGTTCCGGCTAGGAAGGCTGCTTGCCACGAGACTGTTTTTTTTCCTTCGTCTGATAAGGCCCTGGAGCTGTGCGCTAGTAGAGCTGACAGTGGTGTGACTGGAGGTATTGGAAGGATATCAGAGTCTTCTGACTGTTTGAGGCTGTTTTCTAGGGCAGTTGCCACGATGCAGTCTTCTGTTTCGTCTGTAATAGGGCTGCTTTCATCTGCTAGGGTGGTTGTTGGAAGGGCCACTTCAATACAGTCTTCAACCTGTTCGGCTTGTTCGTTGTCGTCTTGTTCCGGCAGGGAGGATCCTTGTACGAACTTGGCAATTTCTTCTAGGTCAGCTTCGAGTAGTTCATCTTTGAAGCTTTCCC